>OX104062.1:3070922-3111967 GCA_944474145.2 Dicrocoelium dendriticum
TACCAACAACTGAAGCTGCTGACCGACTGCAAGAGAAGCTAGACCTCCTTCATAGCTGGTCTTCGGAATGGCGTTTACCCATCAATCATGAAAAGTGCTCTGTCCTACCGATCGGCTCTTCTGACCCATTTGGCGCCTATCACATTGGTGGTTTCTTGATCAGGAATGCTGCCTGTGAGAAAGACCTTGGTATACTCGTATCTCCCGATCTGCGTACCTCCGAGGACACCCTGAGGAAGATAGCGGCTGCGAATAGGATGTTCTGTGCCATTAGGAGATCGTTCTCCCGAATGACTCCAGAGGTCTTCAGACTTCTCTTTTCTTCCCATGTGCGCCCTATCCTCGAGTACGGTTTGCCTGCGGCCTACCCTTTTACAAAGACTGAACGTGTTATGATTGAAAGAGTTCAGCGACGAGGCTCGAAATCCATCGCAGCGCTCCGTGACCTGGCTTACACTCAGCGTCTTCGACAGATGAACATGTTTTCCTTGGACTACCGTCGACGTCGGGGTGATCTGATTTACACCAGACGGATATTGCGAGGACAGATGGGGAGTGAACTGCAAGAGTTCTTCCAGCTCTGCGCTGATAGCTCGACACGGGGTCACTCTTGGAAACTGTTTAAGCCGAGGAGGGTCCGGATTCATTCTGATCTCACCCTATCAACTCGAGTGGTAAACTACTGGAACAGCTTGCCTGAACTGGTCGTTAATGCACAATGTGAGGAAAGTTTTAAGAAACTGTTAGACTTCTATCTGCTGAGTATGCAAGGATCCTGCTGTTTTCGATGCGACCGTAATGGTCCCTTGCGGAATACCGCCTCGCAACATGTCGCACAATCCTTGCTCTGAACGGGATGTGATGGAGCTGACACAGGATGCCCTATCTGCTCTCTACCACTCCAATGATACTCCAATGAAATCACGGGGTCATTGGAAGTGGGAAGTGTGTACAGGGGAAATCATAGCCGAAGTTGTAGGCCACGGTAGAAGCTAAGGACGTACAAACTGCTTTTGTACGCACAGTTCTGGCTTGAGGTGGCGGATGTAGATAGCTTCCGCAATAGACAGAAGATGCGTCCGGAATCCGCGCGTGAAATGTTCAGGAACAGTATAGATGACTCTAAAATCATTTTCCATTCCTGCGTGACTGCACTCTAGTAAGTGAGATAAGATGGAACTGTTGCTGGACCTCGCTTCGCCTTTGTAAAACCACTTTGGGATGTTTTCGCGAATCCTATGAGATAGGCGTCTCGTGGTACGACCCACGTATCGTGCCCCACAGGAGCACGAGTAAAGATAAACAAGCATTGATCGAGTCACCAGAGGCAGCCTGTCTTTCAAAGGTTTTGCGAATAAAGGCTTGTTGTAAAATACTATGCGTAGGCGAGCCGCGAAGTAGGTCTTTTCAACAGCGTCTCTCAGGCGTTTGGACAGGGCATCAGCCGCACTGTCGCCTTTGAAAGGAATATGCACAATTAGTTCTTTTTTGGGTACGTTCATCCTCGGTGGTTTTATCTTGCGTTCTTTCAAATGTTTGAGGATTAATTTATCTGGATACCCATTCTCTCTTAGCGCGTCGCCGATTCTCTGCAATTCTTTGGTGATTGTGTCCGGGGTGCAAATTCTATGTGCTCGGAACGCAAGAGTGCGGACTAGGTTTCGTTTGTACTGTAGGGGTACCGCACTATAGAAGTTGATGTACTGTCCAGTCCAAGTTGGTTTTCTATACACCCCTCTGCTGCATGATCCATCGGCGTTTCTGATGATATCAACATCCAGGAACGATAGTCGGTTTCTGGATTCGTGCTCACATGTGAAATGTAGATTCTGATGCGCATCATTAAAAGCTTCCAACAGTTTCACAGTCTGCGCTTTCGATTTGCAGAGTATAAATGTATCGTCTACATAACGTATATACATCTCGACTTCGTTGATGTGCGTTCTTAATACGTTATGCTCCAATTTTGCCATAAAGACATCTGCTAGAAAGGGTCCCAATGGTGAGCCCATGGCAACTCCAGCAATTTGACGATACATCTCTCCGTTGAAGGTGAATTGCACGTTTAAAGTGCATCTGAGTAACAATTCCTTCAGGAGGTTTTCCGGGATATTTATAGGTACGTTCAGTTGCCGTACTAGTTCGCAGACATATTCTACTGTTTCCAACAACGGAATATTCGTAAACAACGACTGCGCATCAAATGATGAATTCTTGGAAGCGGCCCCTCTACACTACTGCTACTACTACGACTACTACTACTACTACAACTACCCTTTGTGACAACTGTTTACTTTAAACTACCGAAGTTAATGTATTATTGTTCCAGTACTGCATTTTACTTGCCACCTCTAGCCATCTTAAGTCACGAATTTCGACCGGTCAAAGACCTTAGAAAACAATCCCAGCTCGATTCGATGCTTTCCCCATACAATCAGCGTTACGGAAATGTTCGGGTCTGAAAAGAGTTCACCGAAAATATCCTTCGCCTTGAACTGATTTCTGAGCCTGATACTAGGAACCTATTCCAAGTGCTGCCTACACCAAAATTCAGTCGTTTAATCCGTTGTCATCCATTTTCCGGGGTATACTAACTACATTTGTTGCGTCATTTTGGAAAATGGATTCATCTCTGCACACAAGCGTTGGTGACGTGTGTGTGTGTGAGAGCGAACTGGCCAACCTCCTCTGATCTGACGTCCGGTAGTGACTGCTACATCTTGCTCACACCAGGCGTTCGCATCCAAGATCCGGATCACCAGCAAGGGTGACCTGGTACTCTCGAACCAGAAACATACTACTAGTTTTACGACCGGTGAGTTCACAACCGGAACCCAGTATGCTGTGCTCCAAGCATAATTTCTGCAAACCAAACACCACCTCCTGATCTCTGAAGACGTATGACTTGTTTAGATTACAGACTGGTTCGGCTCACTTCACATCCAGTGAGCATCATGTTCACAAATACCAGCCCTGATTTTGAAGCACAGGACCCGTTGGTCGCAAAATCGCACAGCAAAAGGAGAACGCACTTTACTGCGACGGAATGAACTACTCATGAGTAATGCAATATACAGAAGAATGTGCGGTGAACGAAAACTTTTGGAGCGGAGGCCTTCAGAGAATGGGCATTAAGAGTTGTGCTGATGTCATTGCAATTACGTGGAAAACTATACGATGGCCACCCCACTGTCTCCAATCAATTTGGGGTGAAGCTGAAGTGTTTTTAGAACAAAAGCTGGTTATTTGAACTGATGGTGGACATTCGATAAAGAATGAAGAACAGATCGGAAATGGCAGCCAGGCTATTCAAACAGCATCATCTTATCGCCATGTATTGCCATGTAGAGAAGAACTCTTTCAAAACCAAAGGAAAAACTGTAGGCGCATGAACAACGCAAGTTGGTATACAAAATACGTTGCCTAGATTGCGAAAGAGATTAAGTTGTCCAGACGGGAAGAAAACTGGCAACAAGGACACCAGAATATAAAAGAGCCTGTGTAAAGCATTATACATCGTGGCTAGTTTCATTGCACCTAGATGAAAAATGTCAGCTTTGGTTGGAGAAAAACAGAGGTCCTGGCACAGGGTGAAACAAGAAAAGATACGGAGTTCTTGGAAGCGTGATTCTCAAGGAAAAAATCAATCAACACGCAAGTCTACATCGATTCCACATACCAACCACTTCGACAGAAAGAAATAAAGTATATTTTGTCACGCGGTTTAAGGCGGAACAACTGCCACTTGCAAAAGTCACCCGCAGGTCGATTACAGATGGATGATACGTTCAGTAAGATTTCACGCCGCATCTCACTGCACTGAGGAGGTCACCTCGCATGGTGGTGAAACGTTTGCAACAAAACCGCCAGTCTCGGAGAACAAATGAACAATTGAATGTGGGACGCACTGTGGACTCGTACTGCGACTTCTATGGACGGGTGCAAGTAGCTGAAAAAGCCGATTGTATAGAAACATGTGGAATGAAATTCGTGTTACCTGAAGTAACGCGCACACACACTGAAAAAGCCTAGAAGCAAAAGAAGCATAACGATGACTGTGAGTTGGATCACGTGTATTTGTGTACAAAGCGTAAGCCTGTCTCATAGTAGTCACTCTAAGATGAGTGTACGCGATTTGCGGATCCTGGCCACACGTTTCTTGTGATCCTCCTCCATATGGTATCGACTTGGTACTTTGGGCCGCTCAATTTCAGTCTCCCCTAGAAAGAATGTTACCACCGCGTGCGTGCGGTATCACGTCCACATCTTTCAGCAAATCTTGCACATTCGCCGGTAAAGAGGTGAACTCCTCGACGGAGACGTGCTTGTGCACATTCGTAGGATCGTCTTGGGTGACAGAACCACTGGCGTGGAGAAGCGCACTGAGCTTATCTGGTGGTAGGTAGGAGTAATAATCGGAGTAGTTGTATACATGGAAATGGAGATACATCTCAACGGTATCTGAGAGGAATGCAAATGAAGATATTATTGGTTAACGGAAATTGGAGAAGAGTGAATGAGAAGCGTGGGAAGTGGAACGTAAATCGGAGCTATAAAATATGTGGATCTGGTATTTTACTACTATGGGAAGAGCTGACGCCTGGAGCATGTGGTTAAGATCCCAATCGATTTGGTACAGTGTAACTCTTATTGAGGCTTCATCGCAGCAGCCTTCAAGTCAGAGTCAGGAGATCTTACGCGTGAAGAAAATGTCGTAATCGAGTCCAGCTCGAGGTGGCTGCTCAGCTTAGAACGAAACCATTGCACACTCTCACGCGACCTGATGGTGATTGGGAGCCGATTCCACGGACCAGCATATCTGATTGGAAGGAAGTTGAACCGGCGTTTTCCATTGGTACTTCTCACCACAATATTATCTTTTCCGTTTACTTCATTTCTACGCTTTTAGTGATAGGTTCTCCCAAAACTGAATTGATGCATAGTGATATGTTCAAACAGCGGGTTGGATGTAAGCAGAGTTCTGTCAGGCTCACAACGTTAAGAGTTCGCTTTGTTTAGAATAGAGCGAAGATGGTGGATAGTGCAGTGGATGAATCCAAAAAACTCTGCACTGTATTGAGGATAAGTACGGAGTATCGAATCCGCACAATTAAGCAAATCCATGATGAAGCATTGTTTGAGACATCATCGAGATTTGGTGCTACGTAGAAACTGGCAATGATGTCAGTCATAGACAGTTTGTCAGTTTGATTTCAGGTACTACTGACATTGCAAACAAATATGCTTGATGATAGCTATGGTTGTCCGCTTTAGTGAAGCGTTTAAAGGCTGGAAATTATTCGTCGAAAGAAGCATAAGAAAAAGACAAATACAGTGGACCTTTTGAGGTTCATACAGTAGAATCTACCTTGGGAAATCTGCACAGGACATTGAGATCTAGCTGCATCTTTTTCTTATCCGAGTTATAAGACTGAGCTATATGACTTCGTAGCTCCTTCCAAAGATAGGACAACTTGTCAGTGCGCGGAAATTTGGTAGCATTATCAGTACTTCTGTTGCCCGTAAGGCAAAAAATTGTGTTATTACGTTGGGTACACGAGTACTGCAACCATACGAATACCTGCATTTACAGCAGTACACTAAAAGTAGATCTTGGACTGCTGATGTATGAAACGATATATTGAAGCGCTGTTCGTACTAGTGAGGGTTTACGGATTTCCAACTGCTAGGAGGGGGCGAAAATCTTACTACTACTCAAAGCGACAGAAGAACTTAATGCGATAAGTAACGTTGAGGGAATGACATCGGTAGCGCCATCGGACACCACCCAGTGTCACAACGCATCATTCGGCGATGTGGATCAACCATTTTTCTGTGCACAAAAGAAGCTGATCGATGCTGTTAAGCTACCTTGGCCAGCCAAAACGGATCCTTCTGAGAGCAACTGCAATAGTGCAACTGCACCTCTGTCCTAGTTTGCCGTTAGTTACTGGTTCATGCCTTTGGTCGGCACGTGATCAATCTCAGTTGAACTGATCGCTAATCCACTTTTACGCCCATTGCTATTTCACTCATATGATTGTACGGGTCTGGAGATGAATCATCGAAAACAATTGTTTACCTCCGGGTTTTTTTTCTTGGTAACGAAATAGGAATTTTTCAGTTACTGAAGATAATAAGCTTCACTTAAGAAAGATGGGCAAGGTTTTGTGTGCTAGAGTGGTACAACCACTGGATGGAGCGGCGTTAGGGAGAACCAGAGCGATAGAAAACGGAGGAAAACCTTTTGGAATTGGGTCGGAGTGTAAGCGGTAAATTTACCACACAATTCGCAAGACAGATGACCCGAGCTAACTCCGGAGTCCCATCAACTATTTGTTCAACCACCCTATGCCCCATGGTTACTTGCCTTCCCGCTGGATGACCAAAGCAGACGCCTGTCCCAATTGATGAGCCCCGAATTCCCGAGCAACCCCCACGTGAACTCATCAATATTGCCATGACTTCACTTTACCTCTCACTGTGGAGACCGTTCGCTCAAACTGTGCGACCTGAGCAGACCATCTCACCCACCCACACCTCGGACTTGAGTCATCCACTCGCTGCAGAGGTACGCCCCCCCCCATATTTCTCCACCTCCCCATTGTTTGACTGAGGCAAGCCAACCCAAGAGCCCAGCCCATCGCGTTCCGTTTCCCACACTGTAAAGCAAACCAATGAACCAAGCGATTACGGACTTAATAAAAGAAAGCTCGTAGTGCGATCGTGCACTCGGTATCGTGTGACATTTTATGTACCTTGGCAATTACCAGTTGCATTCCTTTTGAACGTTTTGAAAGCCAGTTGTTTCGGAACTGATCGGGCATGTTCGAGGTATGTACCTATTGTATTTTAATTACTATTTGCCTAGTACCGTAGTTAACATCTCGGCTTCCTTTCTTGGTTAAACCCGAGAATTTCAACGCGTCACTCGAACCCCCCAAGCGACTTCGTCGCTTACATCCCCCATCTCCGCATCCACAATCCCAATATTAATAGGGAACCTGGAGTGACGAGACCGGCAGATAGGTGGACGGGATCTATAGTGGATTCGAAACGGAACCAAACTACTTCTGCCTTATCCTAGCAACCACGCATATTCATTTGCTTACTTGTCCTCATCTCCCAAGTTTTGCGCAGCTTCAAAGGATCCATCAGTTTTTTGGCACCTCACATTCAGATGCAACAGAGTACTAGCGAAATCGCGTCGTTTCCCACTCAACAATTAGCCAACCGAACAGGTTTAATTAGCAAGCCCTGTTCCTGAGCGACAATGCGCCATGTGAGCAGCTGGTTGGAAAGCATACGCTGTCACATGGCCACGCTGTACGGCCGCACCTTACCTCGGCTTTTGCTTCATCCGCAACTATCTTTCCAGTTCTCTTCACACATTGTTGTGCATGCGCTCTTTGGAACCAATTTGACGAGCGCTACTCAATGATTTCCACCTCTTAGGTCCAATTGGTGTGGACCATAATGTTGCTTCAATTCTCAGTCACGGCACATATTTTGCCGAGACACACTCCTGGGCGGTTCGGGAATAATGTTGGTCTCATTTGGAAGAAGATGCTAAGGACTCGCAAACGACCCTGTAGCTCAGTCTGAATGCTGTAGCTTGTCCAAGCTACAGGATCTTTTTCGTCACTCATTCACTAAACATCGCTGTGAAGCTAGTGCTTTTCCGCGCTCCGCTTGCGTCTTTGCGTTATGACCATCTATACATACACGCTGCGTCTTCGTGTGCAGGTGTCCCATTACGTGAGACGAATGATCACTGAATCTGGTAATCTGCGCGCGACCGCAAGCGAGAGTGTTAGAGTGTGTTGCAGGCTCCCCAAGCGACCTCACAAAACTTACACACAACCACCCGCATCACCAGACCACGCGGAGCAGGACGAATGTCTTCCACCAATCGCAGTAGATTCAGGACGCTCACGGCATGCATAGAATTGATGGAGTTTTTTTGAACCTCACATTGCAGCGTAATGAGCCTGTTGGGTGGCACCTTGGATACTAATCGGTAGTCAATGACACGTAAGTGACATGGCAAATCCGGGATAGTATAGAAGTTGGAGGCGACTGAACCAAGGTATATTTTGCAGGCTACAAAATAGGGAGCGAATCAACCAGAGCGAGAAGCGGTGCAGCAAGCTAGTCACCAAAACGATTTGTGTCAGCGGAAGTGCCGTCAGTAAAAGAGGTGGACATTTTGAGGGTTTAAACAACCGTGAACTCCAAGGTTGCAAAATACTGAACGAACGTGTTTTCCGGCACATTACAAGAGCCTCACTCTAGAAGGTTGCGAGATGGAAGTCTTCGATGGAGCTGTTAGTTGAGGAAAACGAAAGTTGAGGATTGGTGAGAATTCTTGCATTGCTTGAACAAAGACTTCCAAGGTGAGATATGTAGCAGAGTTCGCTGGGTCCAGGCTTTTGTTATCTATTACTTATTATGATCGTGTGAACATAAATGCATCATTGGTGGGCCGTCGGGGCAGGTTAGTCGGACTGCAAACAAACTGGCTAGTTCAGAAAAAGGCCGACAGGACATTCATGTCGCTGTAGACCCGACGGTGTGCTTGGGAGGTGTCACCCCCCCACCGCACTCCAGTCCACGATCCACGTCTCACGAAGATATCCAGGCGTCCTCGTCCCAAGATTAATCCAGACGTCCTCGTCGGCAACGCGTAGCCAGGCGTTTGGGGACCAACCAGTTCGTAGCTCTCTGCGATCGAGGGCGACTGACTGTTATTTGTGTAAGGAAGGGGGTCGTAGGTCGGCTGGCGAGTCACTCGAGGGTTGCCTTGACAGTTCCGGCGGTTAAGTTTCTGAAAGGTAGCACTCAGAGGGATGGGCAAGGGTCGGGGAAATTGCTTGACGCCGGATAGGGAATATGGCAAGCATGATGAAAGCAAATACGCTTTTTAAGTTTTCAGAATGTCTTGGGTTTTTTGTCGTTGTTGCGAAACTTTGTGAACAAGACGCACGATTACCACTAAAGACGAAAGAGGCGTGTTAATGAAAATAGAAAACGTTTACAAAATCTGCAAAACGGACTGGACGTTTGACCTGTCTGCCGTGCCGCTCGGTTGCCGGGGGTCGAAGCGGGGTAGGTTGAGGGTCAAGCGAAACCGGAGGGTTTCGGAATATGCAGTGCTCGGGAAGTCACCGCAGGTGCGAGTGCTTGTGTGCTAGCATCAAGATGGGTTGCAAGTGGTTCATCAAAGGATGCCACTTTGAGGTGGTCGATGGACACCTTTGTTCGGTGACTATTCTGGTCTAAAGTGAAATGTTTCGAAGCCGTTGCAGGACTCTGAAAGGGCCAGTGTAGGGAGGCTGGAATAAAACGGAAAAAGAGGTGAGTGCAGGTAGAGAGTCCGCTGTGCATTTGCACATCTCTAGTCCGCTCACGGGGTGGAGTTGGGCGTAGTGAACGAATGCGTTGAGCTAGGGAGGACTCAAGGTCAAGCGGAGGCATACCTGACGATGCGGGAGGTGAAACGAATTCTCCTGGCAACTTGAGCGTTGTGCCGTAAACCAGCTCTGCTGGTGCGCATTGCAAGTCAGCTTTGATGCTGCTGCGAATGCTTAAGAGTACGAGCGAAATGTTTTCGCTCCAGCTAGGGTCGGAGGAGGCGCAAAGCGAGGCTTTAATCTGTCTATGAAAGCGTTCAATTAACCGGTTGGGTGCTGGGTGATACGCTGTGGCATGAATGCCGTGACAGCCTAAAAGGTTGCAGAACATATCGAATTGTGAAGAGGCGCAATGCCTTCCTCGGTCAGTTGTAAGGGTGGATGGGCATCCGTAGTGCGAGACCCACCACTCTAAGAAGGCATGGATAACAGTCCCAGCTGGGCAGTCTGTTACGGGAATGGTTTCTGGCCATCTGGTGAAGCGGTCGACATATGTAAGAATTTATACGAATCCGCTTGAAGAAGGCAAGGGATCTACAGGTCTAAGTGTAAACGTGACAACCGATAGTCCGGGGTAGGAAATGAACCAAGAAGACTGCGGGTGTGACGATGTATTTTGAAGCTCTGGCATTGAAGGCAGGCGCGAGCCCAGGTACGAATATTTTTCTTTACGCGTGACCAAAAGAAACGCTTGGCGACCAGTTTCAAAGATGCACGGATACCGGGATGTGATAGTGAGTGCAGTGCATCAAAGACTGTGCATCTGAAGGAGACGGGCACGAGGGGTCTAGGACAATCTGTGGAAGTGTCACAGAGAATGGTTCCATTCGTGGTTTGGAGAGGAACAGGTTACACATGCAGCGAAGTGGACGGCAGTGTTCGTTGTATGTCTTTATCCTGAGACTGAGCCGATGCCATGGCGTCAAGGTAGACGGTAGGCAAAGACTGGAGAGTGAGGTTGACGAGTGAGGGAGCGTCGGTGTCGGGATTATCGATACGTGAGACATGTCGTATGTCAGTAGTGAACTGTGTGACAAAGACTGAGTGTCTTGTTTCCCGTGGTGAGTATTTGTCACAAGCAGAGTTGAAGGCGAAGGTAAGGGGCTTGTGGTCAGTGCAGACCTTGAAAACGCAGCCTTCAAGTGTGTGCCGGAAGTGACGTATTGCTAGGTAAATGGCCAGCAGTTCTCTGCCAAACGTGCTGTAGCGGGATTCCGCTGGCTGCAGGCGCTTGGAGAAAAACCCAAGAGGTTGTCACTGCCCACTGACGTGTTGTTGGGGGACGGCTCCTACCGCGACGTCTGAGGTATCAATCGTAATAGAAGGGATGCAGTCGATGCGGAATGAGCGAGGAGGCTATGTTGGAGATAACATCCTTGAGCTTGGCGAAGACTGTCTGTGCTGTGTCAGGGAAAGCGAACATACGTTCATTCTCTCTGAGTAGGGCAGTCAGAGGCTGCATGAGCTGAGCGCAGCGCAGAATGAAGCGTTGATAGTAGTTGACCAAACCACAAAATCGACAGAGGTGCTTGAAAGAAGTCGGAGTTGGGAAGTCCTTGATTGCCTGGATCTTACCAGGAAGGATTTCGGTACCAGACGATGAAACGAGGTGGCTTAGGAATTCTACCGTTGATTTGCCGAGTTCACACTTAGTCGGGTTGACTGTGACACCGTTTTGGGTCAAGCGCTGGAAGAGAGTTCGAAGATGTTCGAGGTGCTCTTGTTCCGATGAACTGGCTACTAAAATTTCATCGATGTTGGAATAAGCGAAGTCTAGGCCATGTGTGACATCGTGCATGAAGCGTTGGAAGGTTTGTGCGGCGTTGCACAGTCCAAATGGCATTCTTGAAAATTCAGACAAGCCGTAAGGAGTGACAACGGCTGCATTTGGAATGTCATTTTCTTCTACAGGTACCTGGTGATAGGCGTGAACCAGATCGAGCTTGCTGAAGATCGTCTTACCTGTGAGGCATGCGGTAAGGTCCTGCATGTGTGGGATGGGATACCTATCTGGAACGGTTAGCCGATTGAGTGCGCGGTAATCACTGCAAGGGCGCCAGTCACTAGATTTCTTGGGACCGCATGCAGGGGCGAGGAGCCACGGCTCTCGGAAGGGCGGAACCTTGCAAGTACGAACATGTGCTCAACTCCGCCCTAGCTACCTTTAGTTTCTCGGGCGCTAATCGGCGTGGACGGCATGACACAGGTGGGCCATTCGTCCGTGTATGGTGCGTGACCTGAGATGCCACGGGCAAAGCTGCGTTCATTGGTTGAACGAGCTTAGAATACTGAGAAAAGAGGTTAGCGTAATCTGGTGTGGCTTGAGGAAAAGCGTGGACTGGTGTTATAGGTGCGATATCGGCAGTGATGCCACGTACACTGCGTTCCATTGCCGTGTTGATTATCATCTGGCGTTTCGCATCAACCAAGAGGTTGAAATGCCTGAGAAAGACAATGCCGATGGTGGAGAAAGGGGGCTGCAGTGACGGTGAATACCCAGCGGAACGTGCACCGAAGACCTAGGTCCCGGGTAAGCGACCGATGACCACAGGTGGTTATTGGCGTGACATTGGTGGCACTTAGGCCTGTCAACAGAGAAGCGGTAGGCTCACCTGGCATATGGGGAATGACGCTGACTCCCACCTGGTATCAACTAAGAACTGGGTCTCGGAATTATAATCCCTAATGTAGCTAAGACGACTATGGGCTTTGCCGACCTCGTTCGTGGTCTTTATAAGCCGGCATGGCGGATCATCTGTATCGGAGTACCTACATGGTTGTACGCACTTACTGGCTTTATTACGGGAACGCGAGTGGTAAAAGCAGTAAGCTGGAGCACCAGGTTTTGTGCGTCGTGGCGATGATCCGGAGGGGTTGCGGTGCTTACGGTTTAAGGTGAGTATTTCGATCTGGCGCTGAAGCGACGCTACCTGCGATGACAATACGTCTATTACTGACGGCTGGCTAGTCGTGGGTGTCGGTGTGGTTGCGCCAGCACGATGCTGCTTAGGTGCTTTGGTTTGAGTCTCTGGCTGGTGCCGTTCGAGTACGCGGTCTTCCAGATCTGCAATGGCTTTGATTGGCAAGTCACTTGCTACTGCAAGGATAGTCTGAGTGCTTTCAGCAAGGCGTTGCATCCACAGCACGCGGAGAATCCTTACGTCCAGGTTGGGCTGGCCGATGACCTGGAGCGTTTCGCGCCACAATGCTGAGGGCATCTTATCTCTTAGTTGTAGATCACTAAATAGTTACTGCAGGCAGACCTAGTCAGAAGAGGTGATTCGCTGAACAATAGCCTGTTTAAGGGTCTTGTATTTCATTACAACAGGGAGCAAAATATGATGTCTCTCACCTGCGAGGATATACTCTGAGGAAGGCGAGAAATTAACTGATTTTACAGGTTAATTCGGAGAAATTCCTACCAGTGTAAAAAAACGGATTCTAGGTGCAGTAACCATAACGAAGGGTCATTCTCCCACAAACGTGGATTGGCTAACGCAACTGCATTGATCAGGAAATACTCAACGGCGCTAACCGCGAATGGAGTTGGATAATCCTCTAGATAATCCATTGCAACTACGAATAAAAATTGTGGTATATGAGAAAACAATATGACCACACATAATAAATCAGAAAATCACTGGAATAGGCTCACCAGAATGAAATGCAAAATGGCGGATGGCCTGTTCTGGATCGGGGTCACCAACCGTTGGGTGGAGTCTGTGATACTAGTCGGTAGTCAATGACACGTAAGAAACATGTCAAATACCGGACAGTATAGAAGTTGGAGGCGACTGAACCAAGGTATATTTTGCAGGCCAAAAAGTAGGGAGCGAATCAACCAGAGCGAGAAACGGTGCAGCAGGGTAGTCACCAAAACGAATTGTGTCAACGGATGTGCCGTCAGTAAAAGAGGTGGACGTTTTGAATGTTTAAACAACCGTGAACTCCAAGGTTGCAAAATACTGAAAGAGTGTGTTCTCCGGTACATTATATACCCTTATCTCTACAAGCAGGTTGGCCTCCTGGTCTACTTCGCCTTCGTCTAATCTTAAGTGGCACTTTGCAATTGGGTTATCTTCTTTCTTGAGCGCGGGACTAGAATGTGCGTCAATAATCGTTCTTGTCGTTTTGCGTCGAGCAGTTGGTAAAACTGTTGGATGCGGCTAATCGTGACTGTTTGCGCGGTCGTTGCAATACGTTCGTCCGTCCACCATACTTGAGGTGCACTGTTTATGAGCGTAATCTACCTGTCAAGTAGGATTACCTACGAGCAACGCTTGTTGAGTCGCGTCACCGAGCTAGACCTAACTGGTTACTGGCGTTTAATCCAAAACAGCGGCAATGCATCCATTACAGCCCGAGGACGATGTTATTACTGTGTGACATCCACCTATCTCAGCAAATTGACCATGGCGCTGGAACAATCGGTCTAGTTTAAATGGTGGAGAAGCCATCAACACAAAGTTTGCTTGACCTGATGAGTGGTGGTTTCCGACTTGATGTTCCCGAGGCGTCTGTGGAAGAGGTATCAAAAAGAGTCAATATAGCACTTTTAAGTTCCAGCAGCTCCAGATATTTCCAGGACAAGTGCAGGCTATTGACCAGCATGCCCGAGTCATTTTGGTTCCAGGTGAAGTGTGATACCATCCCATCAGTTTAGACTGCAATTAGCATGTAACAGAAGTATGCTAATGTAGCAACATTAGTTGAGCAAATGCTGAGCACCAGAATAGCTTTAGTCGGAACGAATGTAACAGGGTTTATGACACAGAACTCCATTGCAAACCAAATCCACAAAGCCAAGTATTGCACTAACAAGGTGACACCTGTAAACACAATGAGCAGCCACATCGTCATTACTGCAAATCATCCAAACTTTCCCAATCTTTCACCTCTATCCCATTTTTAGCAATTTCCCTGAACCCATTTTCTCCCACCAGACTCTGCCGAACTCAGGAGAAAGGCCGATATCAGTAACAGCCGGGCCATAGTTGCATCCAAGGGTACCCAAAAATCAGCAGTCGCAGCTTCCAATACCACAGTCAAGCTAAACGTGAGATCCAACGTTGCACTCGTGCGTAGCCCTGTCCCAATGCAATGAGACATAGTGTACAGGGGCCGCTTCCAAGAATGCCTCGGGGGAGCTCTTCGGAGCGAGCTGAGAGCGGATCGAGAAGGACGGCAAGCGACGAGCCTGGGCCCGGAACTACGGAGCGGGAATATGTGGACAGCGCAATAAATCAGACATATACGCCGCGAGCGCAGCCCACAGGACCGACGCCGAGCCGATTGACACAGCCCAGTACAAGCAAGTCGAGAGCTCTCGAACGACTCCTGGCCGATCCAAATCAAGTACAGAGAAGTGGGGATCGAGGCGAAAACAGGAAGGCGGATCTTCCAAGTCAGAGCTCCCGAGGCGAAAGGACTGGCTCGTCTCTAACATCCGTACCTGTGTTGCGTTGTGGGACGGAAATCTAGTCGATATTCGATGGCGCGCGCGAGACCCTGATGTGCCCATTTTCGGTGTGCAATAAACGTCTACCCCCCTGTCTTGTCGTTCTCGCTACAATATTCCACTGAAAGCCTCAGGTTAAACGGGATGCACTATCCTTAATATGTACCAAGGTTCCAGCTTCAACACCGAAAGCATTGAAATGGAATCATTTGGTTGATCTGTGTCAATGGAACACCATGCGCAACGTGTTCGGTGTTCCGACTAAGCCCACTTACATGACGAAGTCCACCCGCCACCCGAATTCCAAGCACTATGATGAAGCCTGGCTGCTCCGGCCTGTGCTAAACTCCGTTGATGAGGCAGGAACAGTCCTGCTTTCGACAGGTTGCCTCCATGACCTACCAGGTTTAGTTCGTGTATTTTTTCAGACTTTCGTTGCGGTGAGCGCAAAAGAGCAAAGCGGAGCTTAAAAGCGTTCCGCCTAGACACCACAGCCAGAACCGCTTTTGTCCATGGCATACCCCAGCCTTATGAACACGACGAATTTGAAGTAAAGGCTTACTACGAGGAGCAGTGACACCATATTAGTGAGACTTTGCTGTTGGATAACGTTGTAGCTGCTTCTCTCCCCAGGATTTCAACATCGACAAATAACGAAGGATTCGGCCTAAGGACAATGAAGGTTGGGCTTCAAACTATGCAGATGACACATAGACTACTGGAACACTGGCAGTCACTTGGGAACAGACTGCCAACCGAGCTCTGGTGCAAACCGACAAGCGGAATTGTCGGCTGACTTAAAGCACCACCACAGCAAGCAAACAAATTTGGGACCCCATTCGAACCACACACTGGTACCAGGTCTGCAAGAAGCATCTTGCTTTTTACTGCTGCAATCAATCTGTGTTCATTGGGCGAAATAAGTTGCAAGATGCCACCGAACCCAACGCCAAGAGACTCTCCGATTACACCACAAAAGTAGCTTGCAACCGAAAACACTAGGGTCGGTACAAACACTCATCCGAACCATAGGTCATTCGGCTCGATGCTGAGGACCGAAACACTTTCCTGCATGTACAACAATGCCCTAGGTCTCCTCGGCAGAACTATTGACCTAAGATTGCGTCGGTAACAAACGCTTGGGAGCTCATCTCTATAAGCGAGACTTAGTTGCGTTCAGAGTCTAGGTATGCCGTTCACCCGTCTTTAGATTTGCGCCGACACCACATTACCATGGAGGGCAACCGTTAATAGACGGGCATTTTGGGCACAGGAAGTACGATTGGTTTATTTTCCTTCGGATGACTGGGAAATCTGATGAATGTCTGGATATCTATTGGCTCGTAATGTCTGTGTAATGAAAACTAAATCTGACTCCACAAAGTCGGAAATGAATGATTTATGGGCTCGATCGAACTACGACTTGACAAGGCAACGTTTATAGTGGACTGGCGCGAAGCTGTTGGAGTTCTCATACAGGTCAGTCCATGTGGTAATCCTGTAAACAGAGCGTTTTAATGATCCATCTTCTCGGCTTTTCAACGATACATCCAGAAAAGTGAGACAGTTGTTGTCTTCTAGCTCACAGGTGAAACGGGTGTTGGGATGTGCATTGTTCAGCACACTGAAAAGAGACTGACCAATCTCCACATTTGGGGCAATGACTAAAGGGACTAAATTGAACCCGACGATCCAGGAACACTACAACTGGCTTAAAGGTAAGCATGTCGATATCGTGCACCGTCACACTAAACCCTTACGTGCGTAGAAGGCCAGAGATATATTGGATTTAAAACCAGACAAGGGAACAGGATTTGTGAGTATGGATAAAAAGTATTATGAAAACGAAATGTTTGATATCCTGAATATTAACTCCAAAGTTCAGGAGGACAAAAGTGGAAGCACGGTAAGGCAACTTGTAAGGAAGTTGACTAACCAACTAAAATGCATATTTCAGCAAGGTATGATATCAGAAACCGTGTACAACTCCCTCAAACCAATGAGTACATGCACACCTCAAATATAAGACCTACCAGAGATCTACAAGACTAAAACACCATTAAGACCGATAGAATCCATGTGCAACCCTCTACCACAATTTGGCACATTGGCTGCTTTGCATGTTTCCACCAGTGGAACAAATGATAGCGACCTACACCGTGAAACACACTTTGGAACTGATGAACTGTGTGCAAGATATGAATATTGTCGACAAAGTTGTGTGTTCTATGGACCTATATTCTTTGTTTACCAACATCCATCGCGAATACATTTCGTCGCGAATAAATTATTAGCCTTGCTAATTCCTGTGGAATATCTCAGGGATTTGCTGCTATTATGTATAGAAAATATGCATTTATTCAACAAGCAAACATCTCGACAGATAGACGGTGTGGCTATGGGATGTCCGCTTGATCAGGTACTGGCTGATATCTATGTCAATAGTCGAATGGAGGTGTGAATCCTATCTAACCCAAACGTTCCTAGCGGACCGGTATATGTATGACACCTTAATGATTGCCCCAAGTGTAGAGACTGGTCAGTCTCTTCTCAGTGTGCTCAAAAATACACATCCCAACACCCGTTTCACCTGTGGGCTAGAAGACAAGTGCCTCACTTTTCTTTTTTATTGGACTAGCGCGAAGCTTTGGATTTCTCATGCAGGTCAGTCCATATGGTAATCCTGTAAACAAGTGTTTTAATGATCCATCTTCTCGGCTTTTCACAATACCTCCAGAAAGGTGAGACAGTTGTTGTCTTCTAACTCACAGGTGAAACGGGTTTTGGGATGTGCATTTTTGCGCATACTGAGAAGAGACTGACCAGTCTCTAAACTTGGGGCAATCATGAGGTTCGAAGAAAGTAGAAGCCACGATTAAAATTCACGCACAATAATATGCCTCGACGGGGAGTCGAACCCCGGTCCACGAATTTCCGGTCCGCTGCTCTACCACCTGAGCTACCGAGGGCTGACGATTAGGTGCGCAAATTTTAACACATGTCTTCTGCTTGGTGCGCGACGTGTTGCCAATAAGCTCACAGTACCAGTCCTGATGTTGCAGATTGGCTCACTCACCCGTCACTTCCCAATAGACCGAAGTTCCTGTCCTTCAGACGTCCAATGGGCGATGGTAGATTAATGGTGGATGTTTGTGAGTAGTGTGAAGTTCGAAGAAAGTAGAAGCCACGATTAAAATTCACGCACAATAATATGCCTCGACGGGGAGTCGAACCCCGGTCCACGAATTTCCGGTCCGCTGCTCTACACGTCGCGCAATAAGCAGAAGACATGTGTTAAAATTTGCGCACCTAATCGTCAGCCCTCGGTAGCTCAGGTGGTAGAGCAGCGGACCGGAAATTCGTGGACCGTGGTTCGACTCCCCGTCGAGGCATATTATTGTGCGTGAATTTTAATCGTGGCTTCTACTTTCTTCGAACTTCACACTACTCACAAACATCCACCATTAATCTACCATCGCCCATTGGACGTCTGAAGGACAGGAACTTCGGTCTATTGGGAAGTGACGGGTGAGTGAGCCAATCTGCAACATCAGGACTGGTACTGTGAGCTTATTGGCAACACGTCGCGCACCAAGCAGAAGACATGTGTTAAAATTTGCGCACCTAATCGTCAGCCCTCGGTAGCTCAGGTGGTAGAGCAGCGGACCGGAAATTCGTGGACCGGGGTTCGACTCCCCGTCGAGGCATATTATTGTGCGTGAATTTTAATCGTGGCTTCTACTTTCTTCGAACTTCACACTACTCACAAACATCCACCATTAATCAATAAGGTGTCATACATATACCGGTCCGCTAGGCATATTCGGATTAGATAGGATTCACACCACCAATCGACTATTGCCCTAAAGATGTCAGCCAGTACCTGATCAAGCGGACTTCCCATAGACACACCGTCTATCTGTCGAGGTGTTTGCTTGTTGAATAAGTGCACATTTTCTATACATAATAGCAGTAAATCCATGAAATATTCCACTGGAATACGCAAGGCTACTACTTTATTTTTATGAAATATTTTAATAAGTTGTTGGTAAACAGAGAATATAGGTCAATAGAACACAACTTTGTCGACAATATTCATATCTTGCACACAGTTAATCAGTTCCAAAGTGTCCTTCACGGTGTAGATCGTTATCATTTGTCGCACTGGTGTAAACATGCCAACCAGCCAACGTGTCAACTTGCGTCGGAGGGTTGCATATGGATAGTATCGCTCTTAAATGTGTTTGAGTCTTGCGGATCTCTGGCAGGTCGTATATTTGAGGTGTGCATGTACTCATTGGTTTGAGGGAGTTGTACACGGTTTCTGATATCATACCTTGCTGAAATAAAAATTTTACTTGGTTAGTCTACTTTCTTGCAACTTGCGTTACCGTGCTTCCACTTGCTGTCCTCCTGAACTTTGGAGTTAATGTTCAGGACATCATAAGTTTTGTTTTCATAATACTTTTTATCCATACTCACAAATCCTGTTCCCTTGTCTGGTTTTAATTCCAATATATCTCTGGCCTTCAGCTCACGTAAAGATGGATTGTGACGGTGCACGATATCGACAAGCTTACTTTTAAGCCAGTTGCAGTGTTTCTGGGTCGTCAGGTTCAATTTAGTCACTTTAGTCATTGCCCCAAATGTGGAGATTGGTCAGTCTCTTCTCAGTGTGCTCAACAGTGCACATCCCAAGACATGTTTCACCTGTGGGCTAGAAGACAACAACTGTCTCACTTTTCTGGATGTATTGTTGATGTGACGAGACGATGGCCGAATAAAACGCTCTGTTTACAGGAAAACAACATGGACTGACCTGTATGAGAACTCCAACAGCTTCGCGCCAGTCCACTAAAAATTTTGCCTTGTCAAGACCTTGTTCGATCGATCCTGTAAAATATTCAGTGCCGATTTTGTGGAGTCGGAATTATCATTTATCACACAGACATTACGAGCCAATGGATATCCAGAGACATTCATCAGATTTCACAGTCGTCCGAAGGAAAGCAAACCGATAGTACTTACTGTGCTCAAAATGCCCGTCTATTTACAATTACCCTTCAAAGGTAATGTGGTGACGGCGCAAATCGAAAGACTTGTACATACAGCTATTCGCCGTACATTCGACACTGCTTAGCGCTGCCCCATCTGGACAACCAGAAAGCTGCCGAGGCCTTCAATCAGACTTATTCAAACGGTCTCCGCCGCAACTCATTCCATTTACCAATCCGTCTGTAGCTGCATATGCAGTTACATTGGCAGAACAGATCATTGTCTGAGTAAGCAGATTGGATAGCATACTCATAATGGTTTACCAGGCTGCGGATACAACAAGTAACCGGACAAGAGGCAGCAGACAAACTGCCACCATCCTCCTTCTCCAGGACACCTAACTAAGTTGACCCTGGCCCAACTTTTATGATTGTCTACAGAAACGAAAAAGCCAGGGTGCTTAATTTTGCCGAGGCCGTGTCACTTAATCGTTACCGTCTCCCTCTTTGTGTACAAAAACAACTGACAATAGGCAGTAAGCTTCCTTGGGGATACCTAACCTTTACGCCAGCGATATCAGCCATTGTTTTGTGTCCGTGTTTATTCCTTTAAGAACCAATCCAAAATCATCGCTTCCTTCCTTCACGTGAGCTATATACCATGTTAATTTGCTAGTGACCTGATAACACGAAATGGTACCATCTCGCAGTGCACATCTTCTTATTGTTTTGTTCAGGCTGATACAGGGAACTCAGTGCGTCAACAATCTGGTGGTAACTCCTTCCAAAACTAAGCGCGTTCGTTCCTCCAATCCATCCGAATCGAATGATGTCCATACGTATGCATAGTTCTCGTGAATTTGGTGACAAACACCTTCCAAGGCTCATCGGGCGGATTCTCGGTCAGGAAGGACCAGTTGGTGTCTTGAACAAGGTTAGACAAGATGTCGTAATGTGTAACCATATAAGTTTCCTCGTCGTTCTCTCTAACGTACTCCGAATAACAGATGTAACGAAAGTGCAACGTCGCGTGATCACTACGACCTAGTGGTGTAGCTATGGTAACGGTGTCAATCATTAGTTCCTCGTTGGTGATCACAAGGAGAATACGGTGGTTCAGACGGTCGAAATCCTTTAGGAAGTCCAGATATACAGCGTCAACACCTACGCCGCTGTCAACGGTCTCAGTCCAACTGGATCTAGAAAGTAATAAGTTTGAAGGGCAAGCTCGGTTCTTGCGAAATCCATGTTGTTCTTGTGCTATGATATTGCGTTCTTCCAAGAAGTTCGTCAGCGCTTCGGCAACTACCGCTTCCATGATTTTGCAGAGCACCAAGTTTCGATATTCGTGTCCCAAATCCATTTGTGTCATCTCGTCTGTAAACAGAGATAGCACACGTTCTGAATACATACAGCGAATCGCAGTTTCTGTTTGTGCTGACATAGTGTCTATCAACAAACAGAATAGTGATTCTGGAACAATGGTGAAATACGAGTATAAAAAGCATTAGCCTAACAAATCCCGTAGAATTGCCCGAATACATGGCGATAACATGAGAAGCGTTTCGAAAGACTCACCCTAATGTTTACACAGAGACGTGCAAGAATGGGCCAGTCTCGGTTGTGTAGAGTAGTGCAGGCAGTGTAATGTCCGCCAGGTTATATCCTTCGCCGATGCACACATACTATATCTGGTAATGTGGGTGGGTTAGGGTAACGTCAGTGCGGTTTTTCACAGATAATGTTGGGGTGTTGAAACAACGTAATTTGAGAGAGTTATATGGAAGACACAAGGAGCGAAAACGTTTCGTCAACATTCTCGCCGACTGTATTGCGTGGTCAGCTTGAACTGGTGACCCCTCATATTTCTTTTGTGAATGACTAGCAGTAGGTGAGGCGCAACATGTTTAGGGTCCCTTAACACCTGATAGGCCATTAATAGATCTCTACCTAAGCGCTGATACTAACCGTTGCACAGTGTTCGGGTCCACAGCCTAAATTGATATGAAAGGTGAAACAGCCATTTAATGTGCTTGACGACTCTTCGCTATGGAGTCTGGAGCGCTACCAGAACTTTATTTCGTCAGATCTTTTTAGGTCTGCATTGCGAATTCCACATGAGGCTGCATGTATGTGTTTAGAAACTATGGCAAGACAGATGGATCAAACGGTCAATACCCTCCCGCAGCCTGTTAACTAGCTGGATTCCAGTCTTTCAGATTGTCCTGAGCAACCCAGCTCAGCTCCACGGTCGCGCTCCCCGGTGACTGCTCGCAGGGCATGGTCTCCAAGTTTGTATTTGATGTTCGTCGGGTGACGAATGCGAACAAGCTTAGATGAATTATGCTTGAGCAGCTTTTCGAGTGACCATTCATACGCCCTGTTCAGGTCTCACTGAATTGCATCGTGATCTCCTGAATCGGCAACCACTCGCTACATCTTAACATCGTCAGCGAACAACCAAAAATTCGAGACAAGCAAACGCGTAGGCCCCTTAATGAACACGAGAAACAGAGGAGGCTCCGGACTTCGTCCTTATGGAACTCCACACTCTACATGAACCGGATCGCATAATGTACCAGGAATTCTGACCCGCAGTTGTCGGTTTCGCAGGTAATTTCTGGTCCACAAAACGACAGGATCACTAGCGCAGCATGGTACCAGCGAGTACAAAGTTCCAAAGCTTGGGAAGTAGGATGTTGTTGTCTAGACGTTCAAACGCCTTCAAGATATCGAGTTACAAAGCGTCAGCTCCCTCCTCAGCGTTGACAGATTTCATCCAGCGGGCAAGGTTAACAAGAGGTTCGTGGTACATGATCGGTCTCGGCGGCAACTGTTTTGCTCCGGGAAAAGCATATTGACTTTTTCCAAGTATTTCATGATGGCCACTGCACTAACGGATCCCATGACCTTAGAAAGGATTGGGAACAGAGTTATCGGGCGGCAATATGCCGGTTCATTGTCGTTGCTCCCTTGTAAGAAAGAGTGAAAACTCTTGCTTCTACATGAGCGGGACCTGCATATTCTATAGACATTGTTAGAAAAACCGGGACAACGGTTCAGCGTGGCTGCTGGTAGCCACCATCAATAGCTTTGGGTGCAACCTGCCCGCAGCAAGAGAACTATGCATACGTAGTGACATCCTTCGATTCGGATGGGTTGGCTGAACGAACCCGCTTAGTTTTGGAAGGAGTTACCACCAGATATTTGAAGCACTGAGTTCCCTGTATCAGCCTGAACAAAACAATAAGACGATGTGCACTGCGAGATGGTACCATTTCGTGTTATCTAGTCACTTGCAAATTAACAAGGTATATAGCTCACGTGAAGGAAGTAAGCGATGGTTTTGGATTGGTTATTAGAAAAAAAACACGGACACAAAACAATGACTGATATCGCTGGGGTAGAGGATATGGACCCCAAAGAAGCTTAAGGGCTACTGTCAGTTGTCTTTGTACACAAAGAGCGGGACGGTAACGATTAAGCGACACGGCTGCGACAAAATTAAACACCCTGGCGTTTTCGTTTAGGAAGACCATCATAAAATTTGGGCCAGGATCACCTTGGTAAGGGGTATAGAGATGGAAGATGGTGGCCGTTTTGCCTGCTGCTTCTTGTCCCGTTACTTCTGGTATCCGCAGCCTAGTAATCCTCTTCGGAATATGCTCTCCAACCTGCTTATTCAGACAATGCTATTTTGCCAATGCAGCTGCATATGCAGCTACAGACGGATTGGTAAATGGAATGAGTTGCGGCGGAGACCGATTGAATATGTTTGAATTAAGGCCTCGGCAGCTTTCTTGTTGTCCAGGTAGAACAGAGCTAGGCAGTGTCGAATGTACGGCATATAGCGGGATGTACCCGTCTTTCAATCTGCGCCGTCACCACATTGCTTTTGAAGGGCAATTGTAAATAGGCGGGCATTTTGGGCACAGTAAGTATTATCGGTTTGCTTTCCTTCGGACGACTGTGAAATCTGATGAATATCTTTGGATATCCATTGGCTCGTAATGTCTGTGTGATGAACGATAACTCCGGCTCCACAAACTCGGTACTGGATATTTTACGGGCTCGATCTAACAACGTCTTGACAAGGCAACATTTTTAGTGGACTGACGCGAAGCTGTTGGAGTTCTCATACAGGTCAGTCCATGTGGTAATCCTGTTAACAGAGTGTTTTAATGATCCATCTTCTCGGCTTTTCAACAATACCTCCAGGAAAGTGAGACAGTTGTGGTCTTCTAGCCCACAGGTGAAACGGGTGTTGGGATTTGCATTGTTCAGCACACTGAGAAGAGACTGACCAATCTCCACACTTGGGGCAATGACTAAAGTGACTAAATTGAACCCGACGATCCAGGAACACTACAACTGGCTTAAAGGTAAGCTTGTGGATATCGTGCACCGTCACACTAAACCCTTACGTGAGCTGAAGGCCAGAAATATGTTGAATTTAAAACCAGACAAGGGAACAGGAGTTGTGAGTATGGATAAAACAGATTATGAAAACAAAATGTTTGATATCCTGAATATTAAATCCAAAGTTTATGAGGACAAAAGTGGAAGCACGGTAACGCAACTTGTAAGGAAGTTGACTAACCAACTAAAATGCATATTTCAGCAAGGTATGATATCAGAAACCGTGTACAACTCCCTCAAATCAATGGGTACATGCACACCTCAAATATACGACCTGCCATAGATGCACAAGCCTAAAACACCATTAAGACCGATACTATCCATGTGCAACCCTCTATGACAAGCTGGCAAGTCGGCTGGCTGGCATGTGTACACCAGTGCGACAAATGACAACGATCTACACCGTGAAAGACACTTTTGAACTGATTAACTGTGTGCAAGATATGAATATTGCTGACAAGATGATGTATTCTACGGACGTATGGTCATTGTTTATCAATCATCTTTTATTAAAAGAAACAGTTCATCACGAATGAAGAAGCAGCCTTGCGAATTCCAGTTGAATATATCAGGGATTTACTGCTATTTTGTATAGCAATTGTGCACTTATTCAACAAGCAAACACCTCGACAGGTAGACGGTGTGGCTATGGGAATTCCGCTTGGTCAGGTACTGGCTGACATCTTTAGGGCAATAGTCGAATGGAGGTATGAATCCTATCTAATCCAAACGTACCTAGCGGACCGGTGTGTGTATGACAACTTAGTGATTGCCCCAAGTGTAGTGACCGCACAGTCACTTCACAGTGTGCTCAAAAATGCACATCCCAAAACCCGTTTCACCTGTGAGTTAGAAGACAACAACTCTCACTCTACTGGAGATATTGTTGAAAAGCCGAGAAGATGGATCAATAAAACACTCTGTTTACAGGAATACCACATGGACTGACCTGTATGAGAACTCCAACAGCTTCGCGCCAGTCCACTATAAACGTTGCCTTGTCAAGTCGTAGTTCCATCGAACCCGTAAATCATGCATTTCCGACTTTGTGGAGCCGGAGTTATCGTTCATCACACAGACATTACGAGCCAATGGATATCCAGAGACATTCATCAGATTTCACAGTGAAGCGAAGGAAAACAAACCAATCGTACTTACTGTGCTCAAAATGCCCGTCTATTTACAATTACCCGTCAAAGATAATGTGGTGACGGCGCAAATCTAAAGACGGGTGAACGGCATACGTAACCTCTGAACGCAACTAAGTCTCGCTTATAGAGATCAGCTCCCAAACGTTTGTTATCGACGCAATCTTAGCTCAATAGTTCTGCCTAGGAGACCTGGGGCATTGTTGTATATGCAGGAAAGTGATTTGGTCCTCAGCATCGAGCCGAATGATCTATGGTTCGGATGAGTGTTTGTACCGGCCGCAGTGTTTGCGGTTGCTAGCTACTTTTGTGGTGTAATCGGCGAGTCTTCTGGCGTTGGGTTCGGTGGCATCCTGCAACTTATTTCGCCCAACGAACACAGATTGATTGCAGCAGTACGAAGCAAAATGCTTCTTGCGGACCTGGTACCAGTGTGTGGTTCGAATGGGGTCCCAAATTTGTTTGCGTGCTGTGGTGGTGCTATAAGTCAGACGATAATTCCGCTTGTCGTTTGCCCCAGAGCTCTGTTGGCAGTCTGTTCCCAAGTGACTGCCAGTGTTCCAGTAGTCTATGTGTCATCTGCATAGTTGGAAGCCCAACCTTCATTGTCCTTAGGCCGAATCCTTCGTTATTAGTCAGTGTTGAAATCCTGGGGAGAGAAGCAGCTACAACGTTATCCAACAGCAAAGTCTCACTAATATGGTGTCACTGCTCCTCGTAGTAAGCCTTTACTTCAAATTCGTCGTGTTCATGAGGCTGGCGTATGCCATTGACGAAAACGGTTCTGGCTGTGGTGTCTAGGCTGAACGCTTTTAAGCTCCGCTTTTCTCTTTTGCGCTCACCTCAACGAAAGTCTGAAAAATTACGCGAACCAAACGAGGTCCGTCATGAAGGCAAGCTGTCGAAAGCAGGACTGTTCCTGCTTCATCAACGGAGCTTCGCACAGGCCGGAGCAGCCAGGCTTCATCATAGTGTTTGGAATTTGGGTGGCGGGTGGACTTCGTCATGTTAGTGGGCTTAGTCGGAACACGGAGCACGTTACTCATGGTGTTCTATTGACTCAGATCAACCAACTGATTGAATTTCAATGATTCCGATGTTGAAGCTGGAACCTTGGTACATATTAAGGATAGTGCATCCCGTTTAACCCGAGCCTTTCAGAGGAATGTGGCTCGTGGTATGGGGACAGGGCTACGCACGAGTGCAACGTTGGATCTAACGTTTAGCTTGAGTGTGCTAGTGGAAGCTGTGGCTGCTGATTTTTGGGTACCCTTGGATGCAACTATGGCCCAGCTGTTACTGATATCGGCCTTTCTCCTGAGTTTGGCAGGGATTGGTGAGAGGAAATGGGTTCAGATAAATTGCTAAAAATTGGATAGAGGTGAAAAATTGAAAAAACTTGGATGATTTAAAGTAGTGACGAGGTGGCTGCTCATTGTGTTTAAAGTTGTCACCTTGTTAGTGCAATACTTGACTTTGTGGATTTGGTTTGCATTGGAGTTCTGTGTCATAAAACGTGTTACATTCGTTCCGACTAAAGCTATTCTGGTGCTCAGTATTTGCTCAACTATTGTTGCTACATTAGCATACTTCTGGCACATGCCAATTGCAGTCTAAACCGATGGGATGGTAACAAACTTTACGTGGAACCAAAATGAGTCGGACATGCTGGTCACTATCCTGCACTCTTCCTGGAAATATCTGGAGCTGTTGGAACATAAAAGTCCTATTTTGACTATTTTTGATACCCCTTCCACAGACGCCTTGGGAACATCATGTCGGCCACTACCACCCATCAATTCAAACGAAGTTTGTGTTGATGGCTCCTCCATCAGTTAAAATAGATTGGTTGTTCCAGCGCCATGGTCATTTTGCCGAGATAGGTGGCTGTCACACCGTAATAACATGGCCGTCGAGCGGTAATAGATTTATTGCCCTGTTTTGGATTAGACGCCAGTAACCAGTTAGGCACAGCTTAGTAACGCGACTCACCAAGCTTTGCTCGTCGGTAATACTAACTGACATGTAGATTAATCTCACGAACAGTGCATCGCAAGTATGGTACACGGGCGAAGGTATTACAACGCCCGCGCAAACTTAGGCACGATTAGTCGCATCCAACAGTTTTACCAACTGCTCGACGCAAAACGACAAGACCTTTTATTGATGCATATTCTAGTCCCGCGCTCAAGAAAGAAGATAACCCAATTGCAAAGTGCCACTTAAGAGTAAACGAAGGCGAAGTACACCAGGAGGCCGCCTTGCTTGTAGAGATAAGGGTATATAATGTACCGGAGAACACACACTTTCAGTATTTTGCAACATTGGAGTTCACGGTTGTTGAAACCTTCAAAACGCCCACCTCTTTTACTGACGGCACATCCGTTGACACAATTCGCTTTGGTGACTACCCTGCTGCACCGTTTCTCGCTCCGGTTGATTCGCTCTCTACTTTTTGGCCTGCAAAATATACCTTGGTTCAGTCGCCTCCAACTTCTATACTTTCCGGTATTTGACATGTTTCTTACGTGTCATTGACTACCAAGTAGTATCACAGACTCCACCCAACAGTTGGTGACCCCGATCCAGAACAGGCCATCCGCCATTTTCCATTTCATTCTGGTGAGCCTATTCCAGTGATTTTCTGATTTATTATGTGTGGTCATATTGTTTTCTCATATACCACAATTTTTATTCGCTTTTTACAATGGATTATCTAGAGGATTATCCATCTCCATTCGCGGTTAGCGCCGTTGAGTCTTTCCTGATCAATGCAGTTGCGTTAGCCAATCCACCTTTGTGGGAGAAGGATCCTTCGTTATGGTTATTGCACGTAGAATCCGTTTTTTTTACATTCGTATGAATTTTTCTGATTTAACCTGTATAATCGGTTAATTTCTCGCCTTCCTCAGAGTATATCCTCGCAGGTGAGAGACATCATATTTTGCTCCCTGTTGTAATGAAATACAAGACTCTTAAACAGGCTATTGTTCAGCGAATCACCTCTTCTGACAAGGTCTGCCTGCAGTAACCATTTAGTGATCTACAACTAAGAGATAAGATGCCCTCAGCCTTGTGGCGTGAAATGCACCAGCTCATCGGCCAGCCCAACATGGACATAAGGATTCTCCGCGTGCAGTGGATGCAACGCCTTGCTGAAAGCACTCAGACTATCCTTGCAGTAGCAAGTGACTTGCCAATCAAAGCTATTGCAGATCTGGCAGACCGCGTACTCGAACGGCACCAGCCAGAGACTGAAACCAAAACACCTAAACAGCATTGTGCTGGCATAACCACACCGACACGCACGACTAACCAGCCGTCAGTAATAGACGTATTGTCATCGCAGGTAGCGTCGCTTCAGCGCCAGATCGAAGTACTCACCTTAAACCGTAAGCAACGCAACCCCTCCGGATCATCGCCACGACGCACAAAACCTGGTGCTCCAGCTTACTGTTTTTACCACTCGCGATCCCGTAATAAAACCAGTAAGTGCGTACAACCATGTAGCTACTCCGATACAGATGATCCGCCAGGCCGGCTTATAATGACCACGAACGAGGTCGGCAAAGCCCTAGTCGTCTTAGCTACATTATGCCATGTGCTAGACCCAGTTCTTAGTTGATACCGGGCGGGAGTCAGCGTCATTCCCTCAATGCCAGGTGAGCCTACCGCTTCTTTGTCGACAAGCCTAAGTGCCGCTAATTTCACGCCAATAGCCATTTATAGTCATCGGTCGCGTACCCGGGACTTAGGTCTTCGGCGCACGTTCCGCTGGGTATTCACTGTCACTGAAGTCCCCTTTCTCCACCATCGGCATTGTCTTTCTCAGGCATTTCAACCACTTGGTTGATGCGAAACGCCATATGATAATCGACACGGCAACGGAGCGCAGTGTACGTGGCACCACTGCCGATGTCGCACCTATAACACCAGTCGACGCCTTTCCTCAGACCACACCAGATTACGCTAACCTCTTTTCTCAGTATTCCAAGCTCGTTCAGCCAATGAACGCAGCTTTGCCCGTGGCATCTCAGGTCACGCACCATACACGGACGAATGGCTCACCTGTGTCATGTCGTCCACGCCGACTATCGCCAGAGAAACTAAAGGTAGCTAGGGCGGAGTTTGAGCACATGTTTGAACTTGGAATAATCCGCCCTTCCGACGGCCCTTGGTCCTCGCCCCTGCAGACGGTCCCGAAGAAATCTGGTGACTGGCGTCCTTGCGGTGATTACCGTGCATGCAATCGGATAACCGTCCCAAATAGGTATCCCATCCCACACATGCAGGATCTTACCGCATGCCTCACAGGTAAGACGATCTTCAGCAAGATCGATCTGGTTCGCGCCTATCACCAGACACTTGTAGAAGAAAATGACATTCCTAAAACAACCGTTGTCACTCCCTACGGCTTGTTTGGATTTTTAAGAATGTCCTTTGGAGTGTGCAAAGCCACACAAATCTTCCAACGCTTCATGCACGATGTCACTCGTGGCCCAGAGTTCGTTTATTCCTAACTCGAAGGTATGTATTAGCCAGTTCATCGGAACAATAGCACCTCGAACATCTTCGAACTCTCTTCCAGCGCTTGACCCAACACGGTGTCACAGTCAAGCCACTAAGTGTGAACTCGGCAAATCAACGGTAGAATTCCTAGGCCACCTCGTTTCCTCCTCTGGTACCGAAATCCTTCCTGATAAGATCCAGGCAATCAAGCACTTCCCAACTCCGACTTCGTTCAAGCACCTTCGTCGATTTTGTGGTTTGATCAACTACTATCGACGCTTCATTCTGCGCTGCGCTCAGCTCATGCAGCCTCTGACTGCCCTACTCAGAGAGAATGAACGTATGTTCGCTTTCCCTGACACAACAGAGACAGTCTTCATCTAGCCCAAGGATGTTATCTCCAACATAGCCCTCCTCGCTCATTCTATTACGATTGATACCTCAGACGTCGCGGTAGGAGCTGTCGTTTAACAACACGTCAGTGGGCAGTGACAACCTCTTGAGTTCTTCTCCAAGTGCCTGCAGCCAGCGGAATCCCGCTACAGCACGTTTGGCAGAGAACTGCTGGCCATTAACCTTTCGATACGTCACTTCCGGCACAGACTTGAAGGCTGCGTTTTCACGGTCTACAATGACCACAAGCCCCTTATCTTTGCCTTCAACTCTGCTCGTGACAAATACTCACCACGGGAAACAAGACACCCAGTCTTTGTCACACAGTTCACTACTGACATACGACATGTCTCACGTATCGATAATCCCGACGACGACGCTCCCTCACTCGTCAACCTCACTCTCCAGTCTTTGCCTACCGTCTACCTTGACGCCATGGCATCGGCTCAGTCTCAGGATAAAGACATACAACGCACACTGCCGTCCACTTCGCTGCATGTGTAACCTGTTCCTCTCCAAACCACGAATGGAACCATCCTCTGTGACACTTCCACAGATTGTCCTAGACCCCTCGTGCCCGTCTCCTTCAGATGCACAGTCTTTGATGCACTGCACTCACTATCACATCCCGGTATCCGTGCATCTTTGAAACTGGTCGCCAAGCGTTTCGTTTGGCCACGCGTAAAGAAAAAGATTCGTACCTGGGCTCGCGCCTGCCTTCAATGCCAGAGCTTCAAAATACATCGTCACACCCGCAGTCTTCTTGGTTCATTTCCTGCCCCGGACTATCGGTTGTCACGTGTACACTTAGACCTGTAGGTCCCTTGCCTTCTACAAGCGGATACGTATAAATTCGTACATATGTCAACCGCTTCACCAGATGGCCAGAAGCCATTCCCGTAACAGACTGCCCAGCTGGGACTGTTATCCATGCCTTCTTAGAGTGGTGGGTCTCGCATTACGGATGCCCATCCACCTTTACAACTGACCGAGGAAGGCATTGCACCTCTTCACAATTCGATATGTTCTGCAACCTTTTCGACTGTCACGGAATTCATACCACAGCGTAACACCCAGCACCCAACCGGTTAATTGAACGCTTCCATAGACAGCTTAAAGCCTCGCTTTGCGCCTCCTTCTACCCTAGCTGGAGCGAAAACGTCTCGCTCGTACTCTTAAGCATTCGCAGCAGCATCAAAGTTGACTTGCAATGCGCACCAGCAGAGTTGGTTTACGGCACAACACTCAAATTGCCAGGAGAATTCGTTTCACCTCCCGCATCGTCAGGTATGCCTCCGCTTGATCTTGAGTCCTCCCTAGCTCAACGCACGTTCACTACGCCCGACTCCACCCCGTGAGCGGACTAGAGATGTGCAAATGCACAGCGGACTCTCTACCTGCAGTCACGTCTTTTTCCGTTTTTTTGTCCACCCTCCCTATACTGGCCCTTTCAGAGTCCTGCAACGGCTTCGAAACATTTCACTTTAGACCAGAATAGTCACCGAACAAAGGTGTCCATCGACCGCCTCAAAGTGGCATCCTTTGATGAACCACTTGCAACATATCTTGATGCTAGCACACAAGCACTCGCACCTGCGGTGACTTCCCGAGCACTGCATATTCCGAAACCCTCCGGTTCCGCTTGACCCTCAACCTACCTCGCTTCAACCCCAGGCAACCGAGCGACGCGGCAGACAGGTCAAACGTCCAGTCCGTTTTGCAGATTTTGTAAACGTTTTCTATTTTCATTAACACGCCTTTTTCGTCTTTAGTGGTAATCGTGCGTCTTGTTCACAAAGTTTTGCAATAACGACAAAAAACCAAGACATTCTGAAAGCTTAAATAAAGGTATTTGCTTTTATCATGATTGCCATGTTCCCTATCCGGCGTCAAGCCACTTTCCCCGACCTTTGCCCATCCTTCTGAAGACTGAAGTTGCTGGGAATTTTCAGCGGACGTTATCGAAGGCTGCGCGGCGATCTCATATTAGCGTATCAGATATTGAGTGACCCCAACAACGTATGCCGCCATTTGCTGAAACTTAGCCACAACACGCAGCTCAGGGGTAACTGCTTAAAGTTGAAGGAACAATACAGCCGTCTAGAGTGTCGACGGAATTACTTTTCCCTTCGGGTTTGCAAACCATGGAACGCACTCTCAGACTCAGTTGTATCCTCTCCTACCCTGGATGTTTTCAAAAAACGATTAGATGTTGCTCTCAGCTCCCAACATTTTGTTACCTAAGCTCCTCTGTTGTGGATTACGCCAAGCATGTTTGCAACAGGACTAATGTATCAAATGGACCTAAGTGAGCGACCATATTTTATTTTCTCACTCCTTACCTCAACTATCACTGCGTCCCAGGGTCTTTCTGAATGTATACGCGCGATATTTCTTTTTCATTTCACACTGATGTTAATTATCAAAGTATTCATCTCGGCGGACGTTCGATAGATGATCCACACATATTTTAATTGCACCATATTCACCGCTACCATCCTACGGGACGTGTCAAGCACTTGATTTTATCTCGTGATAAATCATTGTTCATTGTTCATTGTACCTTTCAGAAAATCAACCGCCGGAACTGCCAAGGCAACCCTCGAGTGAATCGCCAGCCGACCTGCGACCGCCTTCCTTACACAAATAACAGTCAGTCGCCCTCGATCGCAGAGAGCTACGAGCTGGTTGATCCCCAAACGCCTGGCTACGCATTGCCGACGAGGACGTCTGGATTGATCTTGGGACGAGGACGTCTGGATATCTTCGTGAGACGTGGACCGTGGACTGGAGTGCGGTGCGGGGGGGTAGTGATACCTCCCAAGCATACCGTCGGGTCTACAGCGACATGAATGTCCTGTCGGCCTTTTTCTGAACTAGCCAGTTTGTTTTACAGTCCGACTAACCTACCCCGACGACCCACCAATGATGCATTTATGTTCACACGATCATAATAAGTAATAGATAACAAAAGCCTGGACCCAGCGAACTCTGTTACATATCTCCCCTTGGAAGTCCTTGTTCAAGCACATGCAAGAATTCACACCAATCCTCAACTTTCGTTTTCCTCAACTAACAGCTACATCGAAGACTTCCATCACGCAACCTTCTAGAGGGAGTCTCTTGTAATGTACCGGAGAACCCGTTCGTTCAGTATTTTGCAACATTGGAGTTCACGGTTATTTAAACCCCCATAATGTCCACCTCTTTTACTGACGGCACTTCCGCTGACACAATTCGTTTTGTTGACTAGCTTGCTGCACCGCTTCTCGCTCTGGTTGATTCGCTCCCTATTTTGTAGCCTGCAAAATATACCTTGGTTCAGTCGCCTCCAACTTCTATACTATCCCGGATTTGCCATGTCTCTTACGTGTCATTGACTACCGATTAGTATCCAAGGTGCCACCCAACAGGCTCATTACGTCGCAATGTGAGGTTCAAAAAACACTTCATCAATTCTATGCATGCCGTGAGCGTCCTGAATCTACTGCGACTGGTGGAAGACATTCGTCCCACTCCGCGTGGTCTGGTGATGCGGGTGGTTGTGTGTAAGTTTTATGAGATCGCTTGGCGATCCTGCAACACACTAGCACTCTCGCTCACGGTCGCGCGCAGATTAACTCATTCAGTGATCATTCATCTCACGTAGTGCGACATCCGCGTACGAAGACGCAGCGTGTATGTATAGATGCTCATAACGCGAAGACGCAAGCGGAGTGCTAAAAGCGCTAGCTTCACAGCGATGTTTAGTGAATGAGCGACGAAAAAGATCCTGTAGCTTGGATATGCTGTAGCATTCAGACCGAGCTACAGGGTCGTTTGCGAGTCATTAGCTTCTTCTTCCAAATGAGACCAACATTATTCCCGAACAGCTCAGGAGTGCGTCTCGGCAAAATATGTGCCGTGACTGAGAATTGGAGCAACATTATGGTCCACACCAGTTAGTCCTAAGAGGTGCAAAGCACTGAGTGGTGCTCATCAAATTGGTTCCAAAGAGCGCATGCACAACAATGTGTGAAGAGAACTGGAAAGATAGTTGCGGATGAAGCAGAAGCCGAGTTAAGGTGCGGTCGTACGGCGTGGCCATTTGACAGCATATGCTTTCCATCTACCTACTCACATGGCGCATTTTCGCCCAGGAACAGGGCTTGCTAATTAAACCTGTTCGTATGGCTAATTGTTGAGTGGGAAACGACGCGATTTCGCTAGTACTCTGTTGCATCTGAATGTGACATGCCAAACAACTGATGGATCCTTCGAAGCTGCGCAAAACTTGCGAGATGAGGATAAGTAAACAAAAGGAATATGCGTGGTTGCTCGAATAAGGCAGAAGTAGTATGGATCCGTTTTGAATCCGCTATAGATCCCCTCCACCTATCTGCCGGTCTCATCACCTCAGGTTCCATATTAGTATTGGGATTGTGGATGCGGAGGTGGGGGATGTAAGCGACGAAGTCGCTTGAGGGGTTCGAGTTACGCGTTGAAATTCTCGGGTTTAACCAAGAAAGGAAGCCGAGATGTTAACTACGGTACTAGGCAAATAGTAATTAAAATACATTAGGTACATACCTCGAACATGCCCGATCAGTTCCGAAACAACTGGCTTTCAAAACGTTCAAAAGGAATGCAACTGGTATTTGCCAAGGTATATAAAAGTCACACGATACCCAGTGCACGATCGCACGATGAGCTTTCTTTTATTAAGTCCGTAATCGCTTGGTTCATTGGTTTGCTGTACAGTGTGGGAAACGGAACGCGTTGGGCTGGGCTCTTCGGTTGGCTTGCCTCAGTCAAACAATGGGGAGGTGGAGGAATATGGGGGGGCGTACCTCTGGAGCGAGTGGATGACTCAAGTCCAAGGTGTGGGTGGGTGAGATGGTCCGCTCAGGTTGCACAGTTTGAGCGAACGGTCTCCACAGTGAGAGGTAAAGTGAAGTCATGGCAATATTGATGAGTTCACGTGGGGATTGCTCAATTGGGACAGGCGTCTGCTTTGGTCATCCAGCGGGAAGGCAAGTAACCATGGGGCATAGGGTGGGTGAACAAATAGTTGATGGGAATCCGGAGTTAGCTCGGGTCATCTGTCTTGCGAATTGCGTGGTAAATTTACCGCTTACACTCCGCCCCAATTCTAAAAGGTTTTCCTCCGTTTTCTATCGCTCTGGTTCTCCCTAACGCCGCTCCATCCAGTGGTTGTACCACTCTAACACACAAAACCTTGCCCATCTTTCTTAAGTGAAGCTTATTGTCTTCAGTAACTGAAAAATTCCTATTTCGTTATCAAGAAAAAAACCGGAGGTAAACAATTGTTTTCGGTGTTTCATCTCCTGACCCGTACAATCATATGAGTGAAATAGCGATGGGCGTAAAAGTGGATTAGCGATCAGTTCAACTGAGATTGATCACGTGCCGACCAAAGGCATGAACCAGTAACAAACGGCAAACTAGGACAGAGGTGCAGTTGCACTATCGCAGTTGCTCTCAGAAGGATCCGTTTTGGCTGGCGAAGGTAGCTTAACAGCTTCGATCAGCTTCTTTTGTGCACAGATAAATGGTTGATACAACCGAATGCTGATCGCCTCGGCAGTAGCAAGTGTGCGGAGGTGCAGGGCTTTCGATTGGAGTGGAGGGACCCTGTACAGTATTCGAAAGGCACTGACTGAGTCAACCTCATGCCTACTATTAACAAGATGAGTCATAACAGAGCCAGTTATAGCTAGTCCTATTTATTGTCTTTAATACTCCAAACAATTTAAGTCCCTCAATCCACCTGTGCCAAGCACATCAGCTACAGTCTTAATAGACGTTAATTCAGTTTTCAATAGATTACCAGAAAGTAGCACTCTAGGCGGTTGTTCCACGTCAGTAAGTCTAGCGTCATTACAGCGACAATTTGGCAAGACTAAGGCAACCATTATATTTGCACCCGACACGGAAAAGTATGTTTACAATTTTTCCTCGTTGCAGCTGGATAAGACACACTTGGTCCGAAGTTTTGCTGTCCTCGTAGCTATTCAGGACAAGTAGTATTAGAGGTTCAGTACGAAAATTTTTATTCTCAAGTGTCTACCCTTACGCCCTCGTCAGCATTAGTGTCTGAGCATTTTAAATCTACCCTGGTTAATACAAGTTATCAGTATCTGAAGCACAAACCCCAACTCAGGTACTTGCTGAAGAAAGACCACCTAGACAATGGAACAATGGAACAATGGTATATGACGGGTAAAAAAGCATACACTTAACGAGTCCCGCAGGTTGGCAATAGAAATTCTAACAGATTGGCAAACCCCATAAGTGGTTGAAGTAAGGAGCGTCAGTGTGATAAAAGGTAGAAGTATAACAGTATAACAGTTTTAGGGGGATAAAGTGGTACGACGCAAAACTGGCTAAGAAATTGTTATCGTTGGTGATGGTAGCAAATAAAAATGGAGTACTCACCGGTTCGCACAGATTTACGACCGTGAATTTGGGGTATAAATCCAAAGAGGCTGGTCAGCCCAAATATATACAAGCGTTTTCGTTCATAAAACAAAGCGCAGGGGGCTCAGTGCGACGTCCAATCGTTTTTTAAACGTATCTAATGTGGGGGCACAAACAACTGAGTTTGGAAGGGCGTTCCAGGGACCGCAGACCCGGAGGGAGAAATAGCTTCTCCGACAGTCTAGACGACTGTACTGTTGGCTCAGCTTTAAACTGTTACCGCGAAGGTTAGTGTTCGGGCTGAGCTTCAAGAGGTGGCGGCATACGTGACTGGGATCGCTCAATATCTGGTACACTAGTATGAGGTCTCCACGAAGTCGCCGGTACCGTCCGCTGAACACTCCGAGTATCTCCAGTCGTTCCTGGTAAGGAGTATGGCGCAAACCCTTGACGATTTTCGTTGCTCGACGCTGTGGGGTCTCAAGCGCTGCAAGGTCACGTTTTAGCCAGGGTTGCCAGGCCTGGATTGCATATTCGACGTGAGGACGCACGTAGGCATTCAGCATCAAAGAGAAGATGGATGGATCCAAAATTCCGAATGCTCTTCGCAGGAGTCCAACGTGCTGGTTGCCCCTGTTAGAAGCGGAATCTGACTGTTTGGAACACCCGAGGTCTTCCTGTACCAGCACACCCAAGTCGCGTTCCTGTGTGGTGGTCTTCAGATCGTGTGCCCCAAGCTTGTAGACGTGGACTTGTCGATGGCGGATATGAACAACGCGACATTTGTTCACATTAAACGGCAGGGCGTTTCTCACCGACCAATTCCAGGCCTCATTCAAGTCACGCTGTAGGACTTCATGGTCGTCCGATCGTTTTATCGCCCGCCAAACCTTGAGGTCGTCCGCGAAGAGTAAGAATTTCGACGTACTAACTCTTACTAGATCGTTAATGAAAAGCAGGAACAAACGAGGCCCAAGTACCGAACCCTGCGGTACGCCGCATCCCACTCGAATCGCATCGGAAAAGGATGTACGATGTTCTCGGTACGATGTTCTCATCGAAACAGCGTTGAAAAAATGCAGCTAGTGGTTCAGCCAAGTGGATGGCAGCTACCGTAATGTTTTTGGGTGAATGTTATCGGCCCCGGGAGAGCTGTGTGGACGCAAGGATAGCAGCTTTTGCAGCACCACTTCTGCAGTGAACGTGACGTTGGATAAAACGGACGGTGGGGTAACTAGTGGCGGAATATACGTCGAGGCTTGTACACCTTGGAAGATTAGGGAGTACTGGGCCCGTAATGCGTTGGCCGCCTCCTTCGCAGTATGTGTATACCCATTGGTCGTATTAAGTGGTGGGATTCCCCGTTGCACCTTGCGAAGTCCATTCACATGTTTGTAAAGAAGCTTTTTGTTCGAACAGAATCGTTTGGCTAGCTCCTGCTGATGCGTTCTCTTGTCTTCGCGAACCAAAAGCACACAGTAGTTGCGATGCGAAACGTATTCCATCCAGTTTTCTGCGCTGGGGTTGCTTTTATCCATGCGCCATGCCCGATCCCTTAGAGTCATGTATTTTCGCGTCCGGCTTCGCAAGAATGATTTCGCTGTGCGGGGATGTTGGGAAACATTTGGTGTTGAGACTTCTATGACTAGTGACGTGATGGTGTTCGCAAATGTCTCCCAGGCTAGTTCTGGGGTGCAGTTAGCCAGAAACGTCCAACTGGTATTCTCAACTAGAGCAGACAGAACGTGGTACTGGGTAACAGATTGTCTCATTTCGAGCTCCGCAGCTGGATATTCGGCGTAGCAGATGTAATCGAACTGCAAAGTCACGTGATCGCTACGGCCCGAAGGACTGCGCACCTTTAGTCCATCGACCATGAGCTCTTCGTTAGTGAGCACTAGATCTAATATCGATGGGTTGTTTCCTGTTCTGAACCTGGTTGGAACGGTGACGTGGTTATACAAGAAGGTGCTAGAGAGTAGCTCTTGCAAATATGCCTTGAACACTTCTGTCTCGGATGCTGGATTTTCCAAGTCATGGGTGTTGAAATCTCCTGCAACGAGGATGTGGCTGTACTTCTGATTAAGCACGGAGCGAAAAGCGGAGATAAGTCTGTTGTCCCTTTCCGGAGTGGATTTCGGTGGTCGGTAAACCACAGAGAGAAGGCATACGTCGTTGCGTTCCAACCACAGTTTGCACCAAAGGACGTCGGTGACACAAGTCTGGGGATCGTCTATGAGCTCACAACGAAGGTTCGTTCGGAAATAAATGAGCACGCCACCGCCCTTGCCCGTTCTGTCGTTCCGGAGAAGTGACATACCCGGTATGGCAATCTCAGCGTCTGTGATTTCGCCGCTCAGCCAGGTTTCGGCGATCATTATGATGTCTCGAGGCTCCGAAGCCAAACGGTGACGGAGTTCTACCAACTTACTTATGAGGCCTTGTGCATTAGTATACATGCAGGATAGTGCTTTTGTAACCAAGAGTGAGCTAGCACAGGTTGTGGTAGGAATGGAGTTTGTGCCGACCGTTAACGGGTCGGCCATTAACCGGTTTTTGTGGTGACGTTTGCCTTTGAGTTTGCTTTCGGTTAGACGACTGATCGCGGCCTTCCGCGCCCTGCTGGTCCCCCGTGTTCAGCCGTGTTTCGTGGGATATTGTGGTTGTCGATAAATCTATGCCTTCACAAAGTTGCATGAGTGGATGGTTCAACAATTTGATCGCTGCCCGTGAGTCGTTGGTAATCCGTGGCAGCGTACCTGATGCCTTTAATCGAATTTCCGTTGGCAGCTTCATGCGGAATTTGGACCAGTTTTCCAAGGCGAGCGGTAACATAAACTCAGATTGAAGCACCACCTTCATAAGTCTGGGACCGTTCCCTTTGTAGTTGGGTGAAAATGGAATCCTGGTCAACCGCTTAGCGATGATATTATTGAGGGAGATTTCAATAAGCCATATGCTCACTCTGTTATCTGAGCCTCAACTGATCAGCGCCAAACCATTTGGGTCCACGGAGGCAACCACAAGTGTCAAGATAACACAAGTCATCAAAGCAATACAAGGTTTCTTTTGAACACAGTCAGATGTTACCGAGCTATCCCAGTTGTGATCGGGTGTGGTCCGTCGCACAGCAGATGCGGTATCCGGAGCGGTTCAGAACCCCCAAGTCCATGGATACACGTTGGACCTCCGGATCCGTATAGAGACAGATTTCCGCTGGCGTGTCATGCTCAGTGGACTTCTTTGCTACGTCGGTAACAAGTACGTGATCGGACAAACTTCTAAGGCAACTTAACGCACATAACTCCACTTCCGGTAACACTTGAAGTTGAGGCAATGATTGCTTGGATTTGTCCTCAACGGAGTTACCGCTGCATAGTTTAAAGAACTCCACATTGATGTACAGTAATGGATTGGTAACTAAAGAATGTTGTTCCACATCGCTGAATGATGCGTTATAACACTGGGTGATGTCCGATGGCGCTACCGATGTCATTCCCTCAACGTTACTTATCGCAGCAAATTCTTTCGTCGCTATGGCTAGTAGTAAGCTTTTCTCCCCCTACCAGTCGTAAATCCCAACAGCACTTCAATATATCATTTCATACAAGATCTACTTTTAGTGTACTGCTGTAAATGAAGTTATTCGTATGGTTGCAGTACTCGTGTACACAACTTAATAACACAATATTTTGCTTTAATGGCAACAGAAGTACCGATGATGCTAACAAATTTCCGCGCACTGACAAGTTCCCTATCTTTGGAAGGAACTACGAAGTCATAGAGCCCTGTCGTGTTCATTGCTGATCGAAGGTACTTCTTCACATGCTTTAGTTTTGAGACAGAGTACTCGCAGCTGACAATTCTTATAGCTCGGGTAAGAAAAAGACGCAGCACGATCGCAATTTCCGATGTAGATTTTCCAAGGTAGATTCTACTGTATGAACCCCAAATGGTCCACTGGATTTGTCGTTTTCTTATGCTTCTTTCGACAAAGAATTCCCAACCTTTTTACGCTTCGCTAAAGTGGACAACCAAGATAAATAAATAAATAAATAAACGTTTTATTCCTCAGCAATGAGAGGCACATACCAATTGGGTGGTCTTGTCAACATGTACTACATGATCGCATAATATAATTAATTATTCGTATTTTAACCAATGGTTCCCTTATGGGTTTTTTAATTGATTAGCAGTTTCGAAAAAGTAGAGAGATAAAGAAACTGGGAACAATAAGAAATATAGATTTCACGGAAAGTTCAAGTAACTTAATACGATCATCCATGGAACT
>OX104062.1:3112465-3137621 GCA_944474145.2 Dicrocoelium dendriticum
TGAGCGATGACGGAAGACGGCCAATGTCGACTGCCTTCGGTCAGACTTGATAGCAGACAACTAGCCCTCTAACGCCTAATTCGTTTTCCCAACTCTGACCTAGACCTTCATGTGGTCCAGTTGTTTGGAACAAACTGGATCTTTTTTTTAGCCTCCATATGATTGTGATGGTCTGATGATGATTGAAAGCAATTGGGCACCAGATGGTCTTTCGTTCCGGAAAGATTAAATTGTCTACTCTCAGGTACCTACAAATTCGCAGGAAGCCGTACGTCTAATTCTGGATGACCTATCTGCACTTGAGTCCTGGTTCCATTTGTGGCAGATTTCATTTGCCATGGACAAGTATGTTATTTTGTCGAAGTAACTCTAAGTGCCGCTAGATGGTCTGTTATTACAAGCTGCATGCATCTCGCAATGTAGGACTGTTTGCGTGCGGTATTCAATTACGTTTAACATTTCAGAATATTGTCATATTCAAGTTTCAAAAGCCATGAAAACCATCGTTTACATGTGTCAAGATTTTTACCTCAAGGAATCACGCATATCGCTTCGCAAAACATAGATATTGCCTTGTATGGAGTACTGTTTATTGGCCCAATCGCATCTACGAAAATTTGACCAGCAGGCTCTTGTGAGGGTCCGGAGGTGCTTCCCAATAAAGCTGTGTGGATAACCCTCAAGGGTCACATATATAGAGTGATGTGATAAACCTGCATTTGACCCAGTCTTACTTCTAAGAATGAAGATGAACCTAAATACATTTTACAAAATCCTAAACTGCCAAATTAACATTCTTGGTAACGACGTTCGCATTCTTTAAACAGCAGGAATTCAATCCGTGACAGAGATATAGGTCCTGAGTCCAAAATTTACTACAAAAATCAGCGAACGCTTCTTTCCAATCCACCATTCAAAACTTTAGAACGAAATTCCCAAATATTTCAGAACACGCTGCACACTGCGCAATTTCAACCTTGCGATTAGTAGGCAGATAACCGTCCAAAACGTGATTACTATGTCCAGGACATCAAGGTCCTTGCCGAGGAGCGACCAATTATTTCTGCTGAGTGATTCCAAAGCGCGCGTTGGGCGTGATGCATCCATGTGGACAAATGTTAGCGGTCCGCATGCCATTGGTTTAGCGAATGCGATCGGTGACAGGTCGCTCTCACTGTGCGCCACTCACGGCCTTACGATCACGAACTCTCGGTTTGCCCCGAGTGCGAGTGATAAAGCAACTTGGACACACCCAGGTAGTAGTCACGCTCACCTGATCGATTATATCATCGTACATCAGTGTGGCATGCATGAAGTGCTCATGACACTTGTATTGTGTGGAGCTGAGTGTGGCACTGATCACAAATTGGTCCGGACCATATATTTTCGTAAATCGATGTATTGCACTCCAGCCGTGTACCGGCGTAAATTTAACACTCTCTATCTCGGTACTGTGCAGAAACGTATTGAGCTAGAGAAGGTGATGGCTGAATGTCTTTTTGATGTGGACGGCATAGCAACATTGGGCGTCCTGTGGCACCACATTCATGACCAAGTGACAGCTGCTACAGAGGAGACCATCGAGCGGGTAAACTGTAAACGTCCCGATTGGTTTGATGAGAACAATGTGACGATTGGCGCACTTGTGTCTGAGAAGAATGCAGCATTTGCGGCACATGAGGCAGACCCTGTGACTTAGGGAAGAAGAGTCAGTTACGCAGAACTCGAGGGCGAATGATTCGAGAGCTCCGTCCTAATCAAAATGCATGGTAACGGAGAAGCCGGAAGAGATAGAACGCTATGACTAACTCCGCCAACACCCGGAATTCTTTAATTCCTTTATAGTGTTGTATGGACCGAGGTTGGGGCCGCTGAGGACAATGATCGATGGTAGTTCAGGCGCTGCGTGCACACGGACTGCAGACATAATGCAGGTCTGGCTAAATCACTGTGACCGTCATTTGGTAATATCCGGACAGTGATTGGCCTATGTTGAACAGCCTGAAGCAGCACTAATTGGGAGTGAGTCTGGCAGACCTGGCGACAGTGACTGAGACGCAAACAGAACTTGCTTAGCTGGGAAACGGCAAGTTCACCGGCACCGACAGGATTCCATCTGAAGTATTTTGACACGGCGGACACGCCTTGGTGTATGCGCTGCACCATTTGTTGCATAGCGCGTGTAGAATGAGTAGGTGGTGCCTCCTGAGTTGGAGGATGCCCTTGTGCTACCACTGTACAATAGCAAAGTAAGCAAGGAATGTTGCATGAAGTATCGGGGTATCAACTTGCTGAGTTGTGTAGGCAAAGTGGTTTGTTTGATTGAATGTCTGCCCAGTGGGATGCGGGTGAGTATGCAGCTGAATGGTCAGACTTCGAATGACTTTGTTGTTGTCCGTGTGAAGTAAAACCGTGTCTTTGCTCCTGCCCTGTTTAATAATTATCTTCATGTCATGTTGTATTTTGCTTTTGATGCGGCATGTGCTTACGGTGTTCGTGTGGAGCACCGTATTGATGGTGAGTTGCTGAACATCCGTCGTTTCGGTGCGAGAACTCTAGTCTGTGAGACAACTACTCGTATGTTATTGTTTGCTGACGATTGTGCGTTGTTTTCACACAGCGCGGATGAGTTGCAGCACATGACGGTGCTCTGGCTTCGACAGCGTCCTAATTCGGGCTCACGATAAACCCAAGCAAAACTGTCTGTCTCGTTCCACCTTCACTGCCGATATAACCTGCAATATCACCGCATATCAACATTGGTGCTGAAGTTTTGATAACCACCTGCCTCTTCTGCCACCTTGGGAGTGTGGTTTCGACTTTCCGGCAACTGCACATTGAGCTACGTATCCGCTTATCGATGGCAACAGTGGCATTCGGAAAGCTAGAGTACCTGAGTGTGGAAGAACCACTGGCTTTCTGTCGGCAGGAAGCTGATGGTGTACAAATCCATGGCATTGTCCGTTTCTTTATTTGGCAGCGAAATTTGGACGACGTCCTGGCGAGATGTGGGTTATCTCGAGCGGTTTCATCTACAGTGTTGGTGACTTATTCTGCTCATCAGTTGGTGCGACGGAGTTGCAGAGACAGGTGTGTTGCGCCGAGTCGGAATGTATGCAATCTACTACATACTTTCGCTTATACACCAGAGTTGGCTCGGTTGTGTGGGCATATGGATTCCACACAGATACCGAAGCAGCTGTTATGTGGTAAGCTGAGTGCTGGGAAGCGGCATGTGGTCAAACCGAAGTTTCGTTACTTGGGCATGGTCATGTTGAGCCTTTGGCGTTCTAATGTTGACTTCAGGTGTTGGGAATCGAAGGCGGTTGATCGGAGTGCATGGCGTGATCTGATAACGAATGCAGTTGTCGAAGTGCAGATGAAAGCCCTTGTGCATGCGGATAAGAAGCGGCAGGTGCCGAAGCGACAGTCACCGATGGAGTGTGCTCCATCGACTTCGAGCGCATGGTGTTGTGGCACATGCGACCGCGAGTGCATGAGTCAGGCAAGTCTAGGAAGCCAGGGGACCAGTATCGAAACGACGACAAGTCCTGCTAAGAATATAAGCATATCCGGCGCAGCTTTGGTACGTACGCTTCATGCGCTTGCATTCGCTCTACTAACCGCGTGCTTTGTTGCGGTTTTCCTTTATTTCAAGTGATTGCTTTGCTATAGTATCGTGTTACATCATTTAATGTCTACCTGAATGCTCTTCAGTTGACTTGCTCATATCGATCAAAGGAAAGATGGTTAACCTTCTTTATTTTTCTCTTTTATTAATTATTCTGATTTATTTTTTGGGCATCTTGAATTTATGGCGTTATGTTGATAACCTATTTAATTTATATGTTAATTTTGCGAAGAGTTGTCGGCATATCCGTATGGTGCTTTTAATTTATTTTATTTGATATTGTCCTTTCAACTGATTGCCTGTTGCTTGGAATCCCCGGTGTGGCTTCGCTTGATGTGCATATTGACAAAGTGCCTACCCGTCTGGTACCCACCGCCTCGTCTAAACTGGCTCTAGGAGACAGCTGTTGCTGTTGTTGTTGCGCACGGTCCTCCTGGCCGTGCTAAGCTCGAAGAGTGGTTCCATCCAGTGGGTAGCGGACTTCGATCCAGCCACCGCCTTGTGAGCGATTGATTCCCCAAATACAGCGTGCTTGTGTTTGTTTGTGGAAGAGTATGGGCCTGCCCTGTTGATGAAACGTGGCTCCCATCCACATGCCTCCCGGTCTTATTCCTTCGGGTTTACACTGGATATGGGGTGTGTGGTTGGAGCTGTGGGTGGCGTAGCACAAGTCACCAATTTTCCATCTGTAGTCGCATGCATCCTGCGGCTGGCCACAGTGACAGGCATATATATATATATATATATATATATATATATATATATATATATATATATCGTCGAACCCGCTTTATTGTCTATCCGGTTTCTAGCCAAACCCATTTTATTGCCCAATATTTCAAAATCCAAGTTCTTTTTCATAAATATGCTAATTTTTCACCGTTAATTGTCGGGGTCATCCCATCGCTTAATTGCCCATCTGCGTGGACGGTGCTTTCGTCGCTTTGTCAATTTTACTCCTTCGCTGCGACTATCTTTTATTCCGATTACCCCACAGCTAGTCAGTCTGATCGAGTCATGAGCAACAAAGACCTCGGCGGCGTTATTTACAAATCAGAAAAGGTTACCTGCGTCATTCATTGCACAGATCAAGTCAAGAATTCGCAAATTAAAATTACTGACGGCTGTGGACAAGCCCTCGGCTTTATTGCAAACTCAAGAACTGAGCGACATCCGGTAATCTTTCCGTCCCACATTTGTCAATGCTCAATTGGTTACACACTAGTATGTCCAGTAATAGAAAGGATCTGTCCTTGACAGGAAAGTTGGACGTTTTGGACTAAATTAAAGCCTATTCACCAGGAACTTCGCAGGTCAAGTTGTGTGATTTAAACATTTTTCGTTGTACCCTATCTAGATTGATTGCCAGCGAAAACGAACCCTGGCAGCATTTGTCGCATGGCACTTCTCGCTCTCAGAAAAATGCGATGTGAGAAAGATGAAGAAGATGAAACTGCATTGTATGACTGAATGATATCGGTTCGTGTGCACAGCCAAAGAGTCACAGGCCTGCTTCCGAAAATAATGGCAGCAGAATTCGCTGAAAGACTAGGAAAAACCTTTGCTACCACACAAGGATGGTTGCAAAGATGGAAGAATGGAAATATAATTGTGTTTAAACGTGCGCGTGGCGAAGAGTTCCGCTGGTAGCTCGACTGCCTAAACTTTTAAATGCATTTAATGATGACAACGTGTACAATGCAGACGAAACAGGTATTGTTTACTGAGCAGCTCAAGAGGGCTCTTTGTTTTTCTGCCGACAAGCTCAGCGGATCGAAAAATGTTATGGATAAGATCACTCCCCTGGGCTGCGCGAATCTGTCAGGCACGGATAAAAGAAAACTGGCTATGATTGGGAAAAGTAAGAAACCACGATGTTTTACTGGCGCGAACGCGTACACACTACCCATAACTTACAGAGCTAACAAAAATGCCTGGATGAAGGAGGAACTTTTCACCGAGTAGGTCCTCGAATGGGACAAGGAGCTAGGCTAAATTGGTCGAAAAATTATGTTGCTCTTGGACAATTGCACAGCGCATCCACAGGTAGATGGCCTGAAAAACATTCAAATGGAATTTTTGCCGACAAACAAGACAAGCATTCTGTAACCCATAGGCCAAGGTTTGATTATGATTGAAAATCCGTTACAGAAAGGGAATTGTGGGCCAAATTCTTTATCACATCCAAAACGTGTTGTCTGGCTCCGTCGGCGGTGGATATCAACGCCAAGCTTTCTGTGCTCGATGCAATTAAGTTCGTTTCAAAACGTTAGAGACAGATTACCGGTGCAACAATACAAGCTTGCTTTCGGCATGCGGGCTTCAGTCGACTGGCGTCCGATGCACTTTCTGATGGCACCGTTATTGTTGAGGACGAGATCAGCGCTTGCACACTCCCAGTCATCAATGCAGAAGAGTGCGTTGCCATTGACAACGATGTGGTATGTGCCACAGATCTGACAACTGTTGAAGATGAAATCGTCAGGAAATTTTAGAGAACCGACTAGAACAGAAAGAAAGCAGCAACTTAGAGGTTGACTTGCCGGATGCCTCCGTGAGTAAAAACAAACAGCGCGTGTCGCATTCAAGAGCAAAAAGAACTGTGTGAATTATCTGTATAGCTACTGACTTTTGCATGGGCTAGTCAACGGTTTCTTATCCAAACGGAACTTCATTAGTGCAAAATTGACTGGTGTAATAGCATAAAATAATGTACAACTGACGTTGGATTGTTTCCTCAACAAAAGTATACAGTAGCACCAGTTTCTATAGCTATCCAGGTAACATGCTTTATGCTCTACTTTTTAAATTATAGATCATATTCTGAATGAACCATTTTCGTAGGTTTTATTTACAACAGTATTTTGTCCTTCTTAGCACGTTAAAATTCAAGTGATCTACGGTACAATAATTCAGTTTATTTCGCTTTTGGAAAAATAGCAATATCGGTTACTTGACCACCCCACTTTATTTCCCCCTTTTGAAATATCCCGATAAAACGGGTTCGACTGTATATAGGTTGTATTTTTATCACACATAGGTTTAATCAATGATGGTCAGCAATCGTCCCCCATTGCTCCGTAGCATAAGCTACTGGCTGGTGGGGTAAATCACGAGCGATCATAGATTCGGTTCTCTGAAGGGGACTAAGTGAGTAATGACCACAGAAGAGTCCCATGAAAAAGAAACAGCCGTCCGGCGCTTTTCTGGTTTGGCTGTTGATCTCTAAGACTTGTAATCTAATTGCGATTAACTTTCTTCTACTTCCACTACTTATGAGCAACCATTTTTCTTCGTTGATATCAGGTACTGACAGTTAACAGCTGTCAGCTCCCAGTTTGATAGCATCTTCAATTTTTGATGTAGTACGTCACAGCCCCCTCCCAGCCAGGCAGGCTCCAGTATGTTTGAATAAGCACCAGACAGCTGTTTCGACCTTCTGGGTTCCGTCAGTTATGCTCGTTCCTCGAACCGCTGCCAGCTTCCGACGCCATGACTTTCTGGTGCTAGCAACCTGCGCCACTAAAGCAAGGGTGACGGTGGAAGACCTGCATGAAAGACAGTTGACCACGAAATAACGCGGCTCGTCCTGCAATGCTATGCCAGTTACGAACTGGGCAGAAGACATTGGTTTACTCCAGAGCTAGGTCTTTTCACATAGCAACTATGTGCAACACAGCACTTCGTCAACTGTCAGTCAGACAGGTCCACCGCCGTCACCGATGGCTTAGTGACACAAGCTGTTCACGTCGGGAAGTCATTGCGTCGGAACTCGGCAGTTGTCCGAAGAACGCGTACCACTGACGAGACCCAAGCGATCGAAACAGCTGTCTGGTGCTTTTCCAGGCGTGTTGGAGCCTGCCTGCATGTGAGGGGACTGTGACCAACATACTAAATTACACCCAAATCCTAATTTCCCATTCACTTGAATTTGTCACAACAGCTTACAATTCGGCCAGCTTTGCCACCAATCTTGAAAAGTATCAAACGACTGTGTGGTCTTATTAAGACTGGTCAGTGGTGCTCGCCCATCGGCCCCATCAGCAGTCAAACCGATGGCTGGTTAATAGTGGCCTCTTTAACCGTCAGTCAGTAGCTTTTACCACTTATCCATTTGACCACCAGCAGACCGCCAAGATTTACATGCCAATTACGATGTAGTCCGACTCAATTCGTGTGGATTCGAGGAACTGAGACATACGCTATTAAGTCAACACCGTCTATCGGTTACAGTGTTGTATGCCTGTCGTAAGTGGTCTCTTTCTGGGCGGTTTCCATATGTGTGTTAAACATTTTTACTCAGCCGGCTGCGATAAACCTTATCAAACCGTTGGTAGATTTCTTCTGTTACTTTCCTTCCATTTCAGTCTGAATGTCCCTCATTATCGGCAGGCCAGGCACACGTACCGCATATAACGACCTACAATCACCCTTTGCCCAGGACAAATGAAGAAAGGGTGCTCCGTTTGAACACCACAGAAGGTGTCATCAACTCAGTGCTTGCCGGGGTCCCTTTGGTGTCCAGCTTGTTACTGGCGTTGTCTTATCTTGCGGCGAGCTTCGCCCTGGCCTTGATTCACGAGTACTCTACTGGGGCGAAACATTTGCAATTTGTCGCAGGTGTGAAGTTAGGTGAGTGTTTTGCTCATATATTTTACTAAGTTAACGTGACAGCCATTTATTTTATCTATTTGTCATTTTCAACACTGAGTGCAAGACGCAGTTCACTTCGGTGCCGTTGCTTAAAGTCATTGGTCTTTCACCTCGTCTCACGGTTTTTTATATGTATCTTCCATCGCCAGGAGACTGGAATTTCACGTGGTGCGATGACTTACCTTCAGAGCCACTCATACTAGACAGATCGATGGTTATGGGTCAGACTAACTCACAATCCAATTCTCTTTGTAGGTTAGGGATGGGTCGATGAGCTTCCCTTAAAGCTTAACAATGGGAGACGACTGATCCACGGTTTATAAGCTCACTGCTGGATTGGAGTAGAGCATGATCTCATGCATTGTTTCTGATGGTTTGAGAGCACTGCCCGGTGCTCATTGGTTTGCTACCATCTTCCTCAAGCCAGACAGCCTCTGGTCAGATTAGTGCAAACCTTCCAGCTCCTATCTGTGTTTGGCGGCGGTCACAGGGGTGTATCATACTCCGGTGGAAAACACGTGCATTGTTTTAGTTCTTCAAAGGCTGGGTGTGCCAGACCTCAAGCAGATCTTAATGGGTCTTTGTGGCGACACTCGTGAGCTGGGCTTGCTCCTACCTCTCTTGTGCATCACCTCCGAGTGAAGAACCTTAATCTAACTCCCAGATAACCCACTGCCTTGTGAGTAACACTGTTGGGTCAGAGGCTGGAGGTATGGCATTTCGAAGGAAATCCCGCGTAATAGGCAGTCGGAGAGTATCATCTGCCCTTTCGACTCGGACGATACTACTTCTCTCTCCTCACTACTCTCTTATACTCCGCCTGCAGATTAAGAGACTCGCTGACGCCGCAGATACTGCCTGGATATACATAACTTGTCCCTCAGACTAAGTGTATCATTTCTCACCAGTTCTTTTATCATCAGCACTCTGCAAACTGGAGAATAGGAATGACATCCGAGGCGGTTTTGTGGAACCATGAGGTGTTCACAACAACTTTCCCAAGAACATTCGTGTTCTCCGTATGATAATGAGGTGACTGCATTTCTTAACTCCACAGTATTGCGGCTCCGCTGTGACGAATGGTAAGTGTTTTAAAACTCGCTGCTGATTCGCCACACTTCGCAGAGATTAGCAGCACATAGATGCTCTCGTGATTGACCCAACAGTGGCAGAAATCGTGCCAGCTAGGGAACAAACTGGAAAAGTTTCCGTTGTGTGGATGGATTGCGACACGCAATCTCAATATTGACCGCAATTCCCATTGAAGTGAACTATGGTCTTTTGAACACGGGATCGTAGCTGATGCAAATAGAATTGGGTGTTGCCCTCCCGGGTTCGATGCCTGCAAACTCTATCAGATGAGATGTAATAATATCGAAACGCCTCACGTTGTGTAGTGTTTTCGGATGGGCAACACCGAATTTCTATTTGGAAAAGTTTCATTTTTGTCGGGGTATGTTTGCTAATTACTGGGAGGCGGGGAAATAATTACCAAAGAAATGACCTATCCCTGTTGAGATGATCAAACAAGTTCACTGCCAGGTTATAGTTGGCCAATCAAAAGTGAAACCCCGAATGGATCCGCGCTGCTACACGTCTGCCATGCATTTCAGCCATATTTCTCCTTACTGCATAAGTGCGCATGAAGAATATGACATAACCTTTTTAATCAATTGAGAGTTGATTGCAGCAGCAGCCAAATCAAATAGTCTTTCATATGCCCGGAAAAGCATTAGACTCCGGTTTCGACCCGTTGGGCCTCGTCAGTAGTGCGCATCCATTGGCTTCATCGGGATCCGAACCCATGTCATCGAAGTGGCCAGTCAGCAGCTTATGGCACTGGGTCATGGTGGATCATCAGGATTAAGCAAATTCCCCACCCACTGCACGTCGTTGTTTGCAGTTGGAATTGGGCTGCTGGCCGATTGCGCAGGGAAGCAACGGTGAAGAGCGATTAAGTGTGTGACAACGCGTGCCCAGAGTGTGTGCTAGATTTTCATTGGTTAAACTGTGGCGCCCTGATTGGCCAACTGTAAGGTGGAAGTGAACGTCGTTTCCTTATCCCAATAACACGTGTAATCTCTATGTTAGCCATATCTTCGTCTCAAGGCTGTACTGATGTTCTATTGGTACTGAACCGCAAGCGGCTGTACGGAAATCAGGACAAAGCAAGGTCGCCGATGGGTTGGCAGGAGCAGGGATTCCAACTCCGGGAGCAATGCTGCTGCATGAACATCGCACCACGGAGTCCGGGATTTGCTAGCAAGCAGTACTAGTTTGATCCAATTACACGGTGGTCCATGCCCCAATCACCTTTCCTTGCTGGAACCATCGATGGCCTCCTTTGTAGTGATAACCCCGGGTCCCATTCCTCTCGTTATTAAATCATAATAATGGGTAAATTCCTCGATAGTGCAAGATACAGACCAACCAAGGGGCTGATCTATATATACGTATTCTCAATAAATATGTGTTCGCTACTGCTATACATCTGAGGCGATGAGTTCTCCATCTCTGTCTTTTGTTCAGTTCAACAGACAAATTGTATCCACTGCTGATCACCTCTGCCAGAACATCGTTGTAATTGTGACATATTCCTTGTTCACTACGAATGTCCGGTACCTTCGCTGTTTGGCTCATATATGGTGGGAACATCGTGTGAGAAATGAGCGTGTTCTATACCTTGTTTATGATGCAGGAAGTAGAAGCGAAGTGCTCAACACGGTATTTCACGCATTAGGCTGCGATGGTTGGGCCAGCTGTTGCGCATGCCAGCCCACCGACTCTCGCGAGGTGCATTATTCACGCACCAAGGGTGGGGATGGAAGAAGAGGAATGATGGTCAAGCGCTGACCTGGGCAAGAGAAATGAAGACCCTTACTTCGAGGTGGGCCTCGGTGGGGGCCTCTCGACTCCCTGGTTGGGGACCAAAGGACGATGAGCATGTTTGGCTGAGTACACTTGTAGACATGAATACGCACCGATCTCAATGGGGTTTGTGTTGTGAGTTTGTTTGTACCATCCCCTCCCACTTAGCTTCCTCCTCCAACCACGACCACATTTAATAGGGATAGTATAAATCCTTCTTGCGGCCGTTAGCTCTCCGGAAATATAAATAAATAAACTGTATGTTCCTCGACGATGCGAGAAGCTGTTCCCCAGATGGAACAGATCATGATCCATGACATTTCATTAATACTTTTTTAGTGATAAACATGGTCGCAATTGCAAATTAGGTAACACAGAGCAATCAGAGACGTTCTGCTATTTTTTCCTGCAATTGACAGATATTTGGGCCATGAAAAAACGTAATGGAAGGTGGTATTATCCGAAACGTTATGTGTATGTGTTTCGGATATTTATTCAGGCACCATGGATACCGCTTTTGAATGCGTTATCTAGGGACCCTGATGTCCCCAACATATTAAGCAAGTTTTGAACAGTTAAATGTTTATTAATCGCAAACATAAAATTGCAAAGTGTATAGCATGTTCTGATATCACTTGGAAGTTTCCTCCAAATCTTCAAGTATTAGGTTCGAAAGAAACGTTCTCTGATTCTCCTAGTAAATTTTGCAATCATACCATTTACCTCTTTGTTACGTTTTCGATATCTGCTGTTTAAAGACAGGTGAACACCGTTTTCAAGACTGCGAATTTGACAATTTATGATTCTGTAAAGAAAAGATAGATTCAGCTTCATTATCCGAAGCCAAACTGGGTCAAATCCAAGTTTATCACATCGCTAACGGTATGTCAACTTTGAGGAATATATACATAGCTCTTACGTGAAGCGTCTCTGGACCCTTCCAAGAGCGTGCTGCTCAGATTCCCGCAGATTGGACTGTACCATTGAACGGTATTCCATACACCGCAATACATATGTTTTGTAAAGCGCTGTGCGCGATTCCGTGAGGTAAAAATGATGGCAGATATAACCGATGGTCTTCATAGCTTTCGAAACTTGAAAGTCATAGTGTTCAGAAATGTTAAACGTGACTGAATATCCCACGCCCAAGTCGCAAACTGCCCTGCATTGCGAGATATATGCGTTTTGTAGTAATAAACTGTCTGGCGGTACTTGGCATTTGTATGACAATATATTACACTTGTCCACGGCAAATCATATCTGCCACAGTTGACACTAGGAATCAAGGGCAGATAGGTCATCTTGAATGAGATGTTCGGCTTCCAAAATATTTACAACTGGATGTGAGTAGACAACTTTAATGTCATCAGCAAAGATAAATGCAACACCATTTCTTATTCTCTGGAATACATCGTTAATATAAATTAGAAAAAGATGAGGACCAAGAACACTCCCTTGAATCACTCCACTAGTGATTTATTTAGGTTTAGAGAAATGGTCGCCTATGCGCACCACCTGCTGTCTATCAATTAGATATGAAGACAACCAAGAGGAAATCGGTTCTCCAATGCCTTTAGACTTCAGTTTATTAATTAACCAGCTGTGAGACACTCTAACAAAAATTTTTGTATATCCAGGAACAGGATTACGATACTGTTTCCGTTGCCAATGACAGTCCTTGTGTGTGTTAAAAATTCAGTCTGACATGTTGCGCATGATCGACCTTGCATGAAGCCGTGTTGCGAATTGCTGATAACGTTAGCATGGTTCAAGAATATAAATAATTCATCTTTCACTATCCTTTCCATTACTCTACGTACTATGAGTGTGTGATTGATGAGACGAAAGTTTTAACCTCGTGGGCAGCGCCATTTTATGTCGCGGGATAATGACAAAGGTTTTCCATTGTGTAGGGTGTACTCTATTGTCAAAAGAAAGAGTAAAGAGGTTGAGCAAAAGCAGAAGGAAGTCACTACCACTGCTTTTTATTAAACAAGAGGGGATCCCATCAGGGCCTGCGCATGTTGAGGAGTATAAGCGAGAGAGTTGATCAGTGATTTTCGTTTTAATGAATGCACTGTGCATAGACCTTCATTGTTGTGCGGCATGATAAGTGTTCGTGTGTCTGATGATTCAATAAGCATTGATTCGGAAAAATAAGCAATGAAAGCTTTGCAGATATCACTTGGTGCGTCGTAGTATGTTCCATCAGGTGCGATGATAAAATTGAAATTGTCGCTGCAACGCGAACCCCGGGCACAGAATAGTTTGGCTAGTTCAGCTGTTTTGCTAGGGCCGTTCAGAGCTTTGTACTCTTCTAGAATGAGAGTTTTCTCACCTTGATGCCTCTGTTCTTCGACGAGCTTCGACTGCTGTAATAATAGCGCAAAGTCAGCAGTTAACCTGAATTTCTGCCGAATCTTATGAAGCACTCGTGCTGCCTTCAACGTCTTGCGATTGGATTTATGTTTAGTTTGGTAAGCACATTTAAGTGGTACAGCTGAATCTATGCAGAAGTCAATTGTGCTATAAAACAGGTCCGTGGCATGTTGAGGACATGAAGAGAGAAAGAACTTATCCCAATTCATCGAACGAGCCAGGTCGCTGGAAGAGTCCCAGCTGACCGAACTGAAGAGACGTTAATGCATTGTGTTTTGTACATCGGTCATGCGTGGTCGTGGGCGGCATTTGATCACGCGATGATCGCTCTCCGGAAATTCATCAAGAACGTTAACAAAATCCGTTACTGGTGACTCACTGTCACTGTTTCATGTCATTTTTCTTTTGAATTGCAGCGCAATAGCTGAGGTATTATCCATCTGCAGCTAACGTGTAAAATGATGATAATCATGAAGAATGCCCGTTTCGCTGACTGTTTCACGGTGATTCCCATACACAGACATAGGAAATCTTCGCTCACTCTTTTTGGATTGACTTCAGCCCGTTTGTGATGAGAACATTTGTGATATCCTCGGTGAATCCCGACTTGAAGTAAACACCCTAACTTTGATTATTCGCCAGGTGTAGCTGTAGTGGCACCAACCGAGCCATCGCAGCACACCCCCTGGCACAAGGCGTATTGAGATAAGATAGGTGTGACGGCGTCATTCCATCAATGTACAACGAAATGTATTGTGCGATTTTCCATCATGGGAGCATTGCATTACTTCACTCGCAGAACTCAGTTTTCCTTGTGAGCGCTCATTGCAGTCCGAATTCCCTATCACTGCTCCTTTGCACCCAGGTCTACGACATTTGCGCTTTCTCCACGTGTCAGCCACCCGGGTGACAGATGACGGATGGATTGAGGCTAACCGACTATTAAACCCATCTGGTTGCAGCCACCTACCTTTACTGGAGCTGAATGCATCCGATCCGGGTCGAAAACTGACATCCGGAACTACCGCCCCATTAGTCACAAAGCCATTCTCTCACGGATGCTGGAGAGAATTGTTAAGGAACATTTGGTTTCGTTCCTAATATCGCACAAACTTCTCTCACCTTCACAGCATGGCTTGCTGAAGTCTCGCTCGTGTGTTACCTGTCAAGTTGACTTCCTTAACCATCTAACCGAAGCAATTGACTCAGGTCTTCAGTGCATTGTTATCTTCCTCGACATGCAAAAGGCTTTTGACAGAGTCCCACACAATAATCTGTTGTGTAAATTAAGTATGTACGGTGTTACCAATCCGCTTTACTCTTGGATCCAATCTTACCTAATAGGACGGTCGCAAGTTGTGGATATCAATGGTTATATCTCTTCACCTCGTCCGGTTACCAGTGGAGTGGTACAGGACAGTGTCTTAGGCCCGTTACTCTTCCTACTGTTTATAAATGACCTGGTTTCGGTTATACAATTTGGGAAGCCTTATTTGTTTGCTGATGATTTAAAGGTGGTTTACACCTTCCCAGGCTCTCAGCGTACCGCTGAAGTTAACAATATCCAAAGCGACTTGAAAGCCATTGAGAGATGGGCTGATATGTGGCAGATGACATTTGCAACATCGAAGTGTAGTATTCTATCGTATGGATGTCAGATAGCAGCAGAAGTGTTCAGGCTTCATGATGAAGTCATTCCCGTCAGCCAGTCTGTTCGTGACTTAGGTTTAAGATATTCTAGTTCGTTAAACTTTAGCGAACATACAAATCAAATAGTGAAAAAGGCTAAGCAGTCGGTCGGGCTCATATGCCACCTGCTAACCTTGAAAGAAACCAGACTAATTGCTTTCAAAATCAGGATCTGGCTTTTGCTTGAATATTGTTGCGCTGTGTTCAGTAACTTGCGAAAGGCTGACTTGAGAGCCATTGAAAACGTCCAACGCGCCTTTACGAAGCGCATATTTGGCTGTTCAACTGCTCTTTCATACCGAGATAGGTGCAAGCAACTGAATCTTGAACCTCTGTGGTTACGAAGAATGCAACTAAATCTGTGCTTCCTCCACAAACTCGCGTGGCGGAAAGCATATATTGGAACCTATCAATTGCACTTTCGGGAAAACATCATTTATGAACTGCGAGATAATGAATGCATATTCTATTTACCTAAATTCAAGAGCAGTCTAAGGAGAAATTTCTATCTTCTTAGGTATGGCTCCATTTGGAATAAGCTGCCAAAAGAGATTAGATGTATTGAACATTTCTGCATGTTCAAGAAAATGATAAAGGCTTATCTGTCAACGGACAGAGCGAAATGGATCTTAAACATTCAACTTGATGATGAAAGCTGTATGAAGAAGGGCCGGATCATGTATGATACCGGAGAACATCAACTCTACTGCACCAGAGAAAACTTGATCAACTAGGATGAGCTGCTACAAACCGCTTCTTATGCTATTCCTTAACGCTACCTTTCATGCGGTTTTACTCCCTTTAAACTTAATTCATATCAACTGTCTTCTGTTTAAAACAGAGGGCAAAATTATTTACTGGTGTGACGTCAGGAACTATTTTCGTAATTTTCCCCACAAATCGATTACTTCGTAATATTGTTCTGCGATCCCTTTCGCTACATTTGTTCTCCAGTGCTAATGATTTCCTTTTCTTTTCTGAAGTTAACAGTCCAGAAACATGTACTTGAATTCATTGATGGCAATAACTGATTCCCTATGGGACTTTTGCCTATGGACAACTCGTACAGTCGTCTGTCTCCGGCTGTCACGCTACACACATTTATCGTATGATAGCCTCGATGGATTTCTACGCCGATGTAGAAAACATACCTGCCTATTTTTTACATTAACGATATAGTACCTCTTTCACATAATTCTTCTTTTCTACATTCTTCCTATTTCGTCGTTGGCCACGACTGGGCTGATCTCCTGTTGTGAGGGATTACAGCTTCCAGATTATAAAAGACGTTACCTATGCAAGGCAAATTGCCACCAACTGACTGGCGTATAAAAAAGTGCCATAATAGAATGATCCGCATGACGGACTGGGCTGAGCCTTCATGGCCCATAATACATGTTCAAAAGCAGCTCTAAAAAGAACAAAACATATGATATACAGGTGATGGCTCATATGCTACTATGCCACACCGGCACACGGCCAGTTATTGCATGGAAGTGCGAGCGAAAACTTTCGAGGGAATACCTTGCACGGAAGCATGTCCCCTGGGGATGGTTCCACGAGTGGCCGTATTACTTTAACTGGATATCTGTTTAAATCTGCTTACGTTATTGTTCCTGCTTTTTAATTTCTTTAATGCCTTAATCCTGCCAATTAGTTTAGTACCTGTTTTGGATCCATTGTAAAAAGCGTGAACAAATTGATTATTTTTTTGCGATCCTTTTGTACACATTGATCAGACCACATAGTTGGACTGCACCTCGAATCACCGAGGAATATACCATTTATTATTATTTTCTCACGAACTGGGGTTTGATAGCAATTGTCAACTTATTTCCTCGGCTCACACGTCTGCACTCAAGAAGAGCCCAGGTAAGTGTCACCATAACGCTTACACGCATGCTGAGGAATAATATTTTCCACAGATCACGGAGGATATGTCGTTGGCGCTTTCACGTTTGGAGCGCCTCAGCTTTTTGGATGTAAGTTATTGCGAGCTGATACATTGCTTGCCACATGTCCTGTCACCTCCCACCTTCTTGCTACATGAGCAATCTGGACTTACTGAGATACGTGTAGCAAATTGTACGTTGCTGGATCTACCCTCCCTGTTATACCAGATTAAAGGTGAGTATTGCTTTTGATTTTCGTGATGGTTTTCCACTCCGTATTACTGGGAATCGGATGAGCGATTAACTAAGTCTCCACCGTACTAGGCCTCCGCACATTATTGACGAGTGGTTTATTGTTATCGGCATAAATTGTCTCAAACGTTTAATCTTCCTTCTATTACACGATGCGCTGTTATAGTAGTCGCTTTGGTATTAATTAGTACACACTCAGGTAACCAACGCCTCCTGGAATCAAAGTAGAAAATTGATGTCGCACAACAAATCCTACCAGGTTTTTGGTGATTCACCGAGATGAACAATTTAGTGTGGAAGAGACAACAGAAACTGATGTTAGGCAACTTCATATCATGAAATCAGAATACCACTAATTCTACCCTGATGAAGTCAGTTCGAATGGCGACGAAACGTTCGCAACCAAATTGTTCACATTGGCGAACCAACCAACAACCGAGCCAGGAGACCACAGCTGTAAGAAAAACACCGTGGGAAACCAGGTGGTTTTCCGTGAGAACTCGTTTCGTACTCCAATCTCAAGTGGAAAATACGTCTTCGAAAATCACTGAGCCACAGATTCCCCATTTGAACTACCAGTCATTGAAGACAAGCGGATTCTATTTTAGGCTTTTCGTGGGAACAGTCTCTCGCACCGTCGAGAAATCAAAGTTCAACGGCTGGGATAAAACGAATAAAGTCCTGGCATCATTCCAAACCGCTGAACTGTGTGGCTAAGATCTACCGGTGGCTTCTAAGCGAAGCATTGTGGCTGAGATAAAACAATCGTAAGCATGGGTGCTTAGGATCTTTGAGGCTCTGAATCACTAATATAAGATCACCCCACAGACGACGATGTTGTTCTCTGAGAACTCCTAGGGCTCTTAGTCCAAAATGCCAAGTTAATTGGAACAATCCTACAACAATTTCACCCGCCGTTGTGGATTATCAAAAGCAGCGAGGTCATGGTTTTGCCAGAGGTGCCATACCTGGATGGCATATTTCACCTGTGAACATAAGTAACCGCTGCCCTCTTGGAAAAAGTGGGTAGGTTGGCTAGGTTCTTTTAACCACTTTTTTATCCTGTCTTGAGCATCCGAGATAAGTCTGCACGAGCATCCCAAGATTATTTTCTGAGGGAGTGAGATGCAAAACGTGTGCACCAGCCGACATTCGTATGTGCTCTGATTGCGTATGCTCAATACCTTGCATTTGATAGCGTTAAACCAGAGTATTTTCTGAGCTGAACACTTGAGTGCCACGTTAAGACCACCTTGCTGTGGTCGACTACTCTCTTGATTGCTCGCCAACTTCTGAGGTCGTCGGTAAAGGGTAGAAAGTTCGACATAAAATTTCCCGCAAGGTCGTCTAGGATCACTAGGGATGGCCGCGGTTATAATAATGAGGCCTGATGGACGCGACAGTGGATCTCTATCGGTTCAGACAGGGAGCCAGAAACTTCCAATTGTAACGACATTTAAGTAGGAATCAATGTATCCAGCCCAGGATAGGGTCAGCGATCCCATAGCTCCGAAACTTGTAAAGAGGAACGTGGTGATCTGTGTCACGAAAAGCGTTAACTCCTTCACCAGCACAAACGGTTCATGGTGCATGAGCAGTTGCGACGGAAGCCATATATTCCATGTGTGCTTATTCCATACGGTTGAGACATGTAGCTCGTTCAGACAGCGCTAGAAAAAGCGAGACAAGCTAGGCGCTTGTTGTCCGAACAAGTTGAACTGTACGCAGTGACACCAGTCACTTCAGCGCATACGTGGCAGTGAAGATGTCTCACTTAGTGTACAGCTTCCTCGAGTTCAACGTGCCCGTGGGAGGGGAAGTGCATGATACATTGTTGTGTGACTTAGATTCTAGAATAGTTGGGATTGTAGGATAGGCGTTGGCATAGGTACATTGGTTCTTAAACCTTTTCGTATCTCGCCAACTAGTAGATGGTTTCGCATTAGTAAGAGGATTTTAGTTGTGCTTTTAATGTTTTAATCCCAGATAGCTTGCAAATTATGTAACCTAACCAACGTCCCCCATGGCTCAGCGGCTTAAGCTGCTGGCTAGTTGTCATCTGTCTCCAGCGGTCATGCTTTCGATCCCCAGTAGGGGACCAAGGGGATGCGCACCACTGACGAACTTCAATAGAGCGAAACGCGTCTGCTACTTTTCCGGATTAGACTGTCTAGGTAGCTTGTGAGTTTCTTGGATGAAATCATTAACATTAGAGCAGATGGTTTGTTGGCGGAAGACTTGCAATTTTTTCATCCCAAAATCAGTTCTAAGGCTCGGTGGAGGGTGCTGATATTTAATTCAATTGCTCCACCAACACATGTGGACGCGCTGTTTGCTTGAATATTTTTCCCACTTGCGTTCACTACTTTGGACAATTCGACAAATGCGTTTCCGCTGAGATCAATGAACATCATTATATCATCATTGTACACTTCAGCTAGAGGTGGGAAACACCTCAGCTAATGTGCCGCAATATATAAATGAAAAAGGAGAATAAACACAACAGTTGTATGACAGCTGAGCTACCAGCAACGAATAGGCATCTTTCCGGTTAGCTATCAGCCGGCTACTAGGCAAAACGAAAATTATTGTATTTTACACTATGAAAAAAAATATGGAAGGGGAGTCTAAATGGGATGGGGAGGGACAAAGAAACACATCAGGAACGCCACTGAGGTCGGCTCCTTGCCATGTCAGCAAGTATGTCCAGTCAAACGTATTCACCGTCTTTTGGACCCCAACCAGGGAGCCGTGACGCTCCAACCGAGGCCAGCTCCGAAGTGAGGGCCTTCATTCCTCTCGACCAAGTCATCGCTTGGCCACCCCTCCTCTTCTTCCATTCACATCCCCGGTGAGCAAACAGCGCACGTCGTGGAAGTCGGTGGGCTGGCATGCGCAACAAGTGGCTCAGCCATCGGAATCTGATGCGTGAAATGACGGTGCTGAGCGGTTCAGATCCTTTTCCTGTGCCGTAAACAAAGCGTCGAACACGCTCGTTACTCACTCTGTGTTCCCACCAGATGTGAGCCAAACTGCAAAGGCACCGATGGTTGAAAGTAACTAGCCTCTTCATGTCTGCTGATCAGGGGTCAAGTATCGCAACCGTACAGTAGGGTCGAACGTACCGCTGCGTTGTACACTACCCTTCAGGGCGAGAGTAATGTCGCGTCGCCGCCATAGGTGGCGAAGGTTAGCAAAAGCAATTCGAGCTTTTGCTACACTGCTCGTGATCTCGTCTTCGATCCCAAGGGCGCTGATACAGCTTCCCAGGTAGTTGAATTTCCGAACGACTTCTAGCAGATCCCCACCAAGGGTCAGCGCAGGAGGCGATCCCTGCCAATCTTGGAGGAACGCGTTGCATCTCGATGATGCAAAGCAAAGCCCGAAGCGGCTGACAGCCAGTGCTAATCTGTCCAGCGTGGCTTGGCACGTTGGAAGCTGTCGCAGTTGAGAACAATGTTGCCTGCATGCTCCAAGTCGAGAAGTCATTCTCCTGGGAGTAGCTCCACACCTTCCAAATGCAATCTCCATGACTCCGTCAATAGCGAAGTTGAAGAGGAAAGGTGACAGCGGACATGCTTGTCTCACACCGCTGGAGATATTGAAGGGTGGCGAAAGCTTGCCGTAAGCCCTCACTCTACCCGTGCTAAGCGCGTATAATGCTTGGATAATATTTACATATTTCTCGGGCACACATTTCTTGAGTAGACAATTTCAAAGAGCACATCGATCAACCGAATCGAAAGCACCTTTGATGTCGAGGAACACGACTACGGTGGGCCGCCAATATGTGTGACGGTGCTCCAACAACTGACGCAAGGTGAAGATGTGGTCGATGCAGCCACGATCCGACGAAACCCGGCTTGCGCCTCATGAATCTGGCTTTCACGAGCGCCAGCAAGTCTGTGAATGATGGTGGTAAAGAGTAATTTGGAGTCGATGGAGATCAGAATGATTCCTCTATGGTTGCCGCATTCCAAACGCGCGCCTCCTTTGACGATGGGAATAATGACGGAGCGGCTCCAGTCGGTTGAGACAGATTCCTGCTCCCACAGTTTCACTAGTAATTCATGTAGAGCATCAACCAGAGCAGAGCCTCCGAATTTGAAGAGGGCTGGAGGAAGATCAACTGGTCCTACGGCCTTGTTCAACTTCAACAGTCCGACCTCACGTTCGACTTCTGAGCGAGAGGGGAGCGGGGCGATCAGTGGCCGGCGAGAAATCCAACAATTCCAACCGAATCAATTGCCTTTCAAAGTGCTAAGCCCAAAGCTCCAAACGTTTCGACAAATTGTGGATAGGATGTCCACTCTCGGCACGTATGGTTTCACTAACTCCAGGTCTCCTGCTGCCCGTTTCCCGTATCAGACGGAATAACTTGCGATGATTAGCAAGGGCAGCGGCCATTTTCACCTCTGACGCACGATGAGACCACCAAGATTCGCGGTCTCTCTTCAGGCTGGCACGGAGTTTTGCCCGGAGCACTTTGCGAGTTTCATTGTGTTTGCTTCCAGCCGGGATATGCCGGCCACCATCGATAAGTTCCAGAGACTGCGAAGAGACCCAATATCCATGTTGGCTATTAGACACCACATGAGGATTTGCCTGCTGCTAGTAAGGTCTGGTGAACATGTGTCCAGTGACCATCAATTGCCTCCAGTGAGCGCTTACTCAATTCGCATGTCAGCGTACTTCAATACGCATTCAGAATAATTGGCTTTGTCAGTTGGCTGGTGTCAATGCGCTCATAGCGTCGTCGTGTGTATCCGGCAAAACGCATCCGCATGTCAGCACATACAAGTGCATGAGCGGTGTCCACACATGTGCTCCAAATCGAGCGACAGTCCTTGATGCAGCCTCTCCAGCGGTAACTAATAGCAATGTGATCGATCTGGGTCCAAGGCTGGTGGGCGCCAAGTCACCCTCCGGCAGGTGCTGTGTCGGAAATTAGTGCTCGTAAGAAATAAGCGAGCATCTTCACACAAATGAAGTAACCGTTCACCGTGGTCATTACGGGAGCCTACACCATGTTGGCCGGCCAGATGCAGTTATTCAGTGGATAATTTTCCAACTACAGCGTTCAGATCCCCAGCCAGCAGAACAGTGTCCAAGCTTCTTCTGTGGCGAAGGATCTTGTTCAATTGGCGATAGAAGTAGTCTTTTACCGAATCATCACTACAGTTTGTGGGCGCATAGGCAGCGATGTCGAATAGACACTTGCTAGTCCCACGCGACTTCGAAGCCTTGAACGAGCCAGCTAAACGGACCGCACACAACAAGCTACTGATTGGAATCCAGTCAACCAGAGTAGATTCAGCCCAGGGACTCAGATCAATGTCAACACCAGCATGGTCGGTGCTCGAAGCTACATCGTCACCGGATAGGCGCAATGAGAAAATACTGCTTGCGTCACCTGGAGGGATAAGAAAGTGAACACAGAGCTCAAGTCTTGCAGGCGGGTCTCCGATAAGCAGCAGATATCGATCGAGAGGATCTCCAATGTTCGGGCAAGTGTTGCCTGTTGACCGATCTGTAGCAATGTGCGTACATTGAGGCATGCCAATCTGAAGAAGGATGGATGTCTCCAAACAGAAGCCGGTGAACTGGAATGGACCGCTTGGTTGGACATGGGCTTGTCGACAGGAGAGGAGTGACGCTCTGCGTTCACATGCGATTTGAAATTAGATGATAAATGCCTAGCAAAGCTTGTTGGGGAAGGGCCAAGGATCGGGGGATTGAAAACAGGGGGGATATAAGTGAAGTTGGCACGGGACGGTAAGAGTGAAAAAGTGTAAGAGGAGGAATAAGAAGACGTAAAGTCTTGAGCAGTAGCATCCAAACCCCTATCTACCCTGCCTGATGCAGCAGATAGGGCACCGTTGATTATCCTCTGTGGTGGCCAGAATATCAGAAATTCGTTTAAAGTGGAATTCATTGTATTGCGTGGGCAGGATACTGTCAGGTTGCCCAGGACTAGACAGGAGAACGATTAGGGTTCTCAACCAAAACCTTTGGTTCAAAAACCTTACCGCAAGGCAGCGGGTTTAGCGTTTGGCTACAAGGAGACCGTTTTAAGGAATAAAGAGTCACCCTCACTCCAACCCCCAACCTGGAGGACCAGGAGGCTGAGTTTGTCTGGACTCTAACCATTGACCAATCTGGTATGAGTGACTTTGAAGGTGCAAAAGCACCACCCAGCATAGCTCAATGGATCGCTGAGGCACACAAACCATCGCACCACGGTAAGGTCCAGCCTCATTGCGATGGGAGGTTAATGAACAATGAACATTGATTTATAACGGGTAAAATAGCAGGTGCTTGACGTGTCCCATAGGGTGTTTAGAGTGAGAGAAGATAGCTCAAGGGATAATGGAGTCGTCAGTTCGGGCAATAACAGATTTAACTGCACTGCCGTATAAAGGGAGTTTGAAATGAGAATGTACGCACACAAAGCAATAAGGGGAGTGGTTATTGATCGCGTAATAGGGGAGAAAAAATAAAAACCAGCGAGGACAACGCTCAGATGTGTGGGTCGACGGGATACAGAAATCCATTTTCCACATTAGTAGCATTTATCAAATTGTGTGCAAGGGGTTTGGAGTGGCTCATTCTCGAGTAGGGTTATGGCACTGTCCACCGTCTATTGTGCATTATTGCCAGTATCTTGTGGTCATGGGCTATAGCACGTAGCGTAAATGTGACAGAGTATAGTCAAGGCGTTTTTGAAAATGGATAGGGTGGGAGCATTAATTACATGTTCCGGGAAGGCGTTTCAAGGCTGTGACACTCGAAGGGAGAAAAAGTTTCGCCGACATTCCAGGCGGCTGTACTGCGTGACCAGCTTAAACTGGTGACCTCTTAGCGGGTGTTTTGACTGAGTATTAAAAGGGAATGGCATGGGTGATTGTGGTTTATCAGCTTCAGGTACACCATTATGAGATTGCCCCGTAGACTCGGATAACGTCCACTGTATATTTTGAGGGTTCTCAGCCTGAGTGGGTAGGGGAGGCTAGTCAAACCTCTGACGCTCTTCGTTGCCCTACGTTGTGCATTATCGAGCGCGGTGAGATGGTGCTTGAGCCAGGGTTGCCACGCTTGGATAGCGTATTCCGCGCGTGGCCTCACGTACGCACTTAGCATCTTTGGAAAGACTGAATGGTCAAAGTTCCCGAAAGCTCTGCGGAGAAGCCCAAGGTACTGGTTTGCTTTCTTAGATGCCTTTTCAGTCTGCCTCAAACAACCGAGGTCCTTTTTAACTATCAGCCGAGATCGCACTCGTGAGTATTCCGCTGTAGAATGTGTGGTCCTAGGTGGTACTTGTGCATATTCTTGTGCCGTATGCTGAGAACTTTGCACTTGGTGACGTTGAAATGCAGCATGTTCTCGTTGGACTATGTGTACGCTTTGTCCAGGTCCTCCTGTAACACTGTGCGATCCTACACTGCAAGTATAGTGCGCCATACCTTTAGATCATCAGCAAATAACAAACAGTTAGAAGATAGGACGCTCACGAGATCATTTATGAAAACCAGGAACAGGCGGGGTCCAAGTACCGAGTCTTGAGGTACGCCGCACTGAACTTCAATGGATTCCGACAGGTTGCTTCAGACCCTCACATTCAGGTGACGTTGCGCGAGAAAGTCTCCTATCCAGCCAAAAACAGGATCGCTGATTCCATATTTCTGGAGTTTGTGGAGGAGATCGCGATGGTCTAGACGGTCGCATGCCTTTGAGAAATCCAAGTAGGCCGCGTCGACACCTACACCAGCGTCCACCGATTCCGTCCAGCTTG
>OX104062.1:3138120-3170227 GCA_944474145.2 Dicrocoelium dendriticum
CCAAATCTCAAATCATTAATTCCAACAATCACATCCATTTCCTTATAAATCTCATTTAATATATGACATATAACAATCAACTAAAAGAAAAATAAACACATCAAAATACACACACTCAACTCCCCTTCTATCTTCCCTACATTACCCTATCTTCACTCACCCTTCACTTTAATAAACTCTTCCTATACCTCAACCCAAGGATTACGCTTATGATAGTATAATATAATCGAATATAACGAATCTACACACCCTCCCCTTATTAAAGCTCGTAATTACATCGTCTTTTTCTAAAGCGATATTTATCTCTTCCTATATGTGTCGAACTCTTCTCAAAACAATTCTTACACTAACTTCCCTCACCCCCCTACTCCATCATTCACCAACCACCCAAAACTTACATCTATCTACCCCCCCTTTCTCCCCTATATAACAACTCATACCCCCCATTCAAAACAAAAATTCTACTTTTCCCTCACCTCTATCCATTCAATACACACCTTTTCTCCAATTATCACTTCCACACATCTACTTACCATTCCACATTTCAAACAAAAACTTTTTCACCCCTACAATCCACTACCAATCAGATACTTTTACACACTCTAATCATCAACCATATCTCTTCCTATCCATAAACATACACTTTTACCCAAATATTAATTCCCCTATCCCACTCCCCTCACCTCCCATATCCTTAATTTCCCCTCACATCACCCTTACCCTCTTTTTCCCCTAGACACCATCATCCCTACCCCCCACATCACCCCATCAACTTCCATCAAACCCTCCACCTTCAAAATAAAATACATCACCCATTCACTTTTTCTTTCACTCTACCCTTTAAACAATCACCACAACATTCCTTCTACCCCCTCCCCTAATCCTATACCTCATTATCATACCCCCCACCCTAATTTACCTCCCTCTCCCACTACCCCTACTAAGATTATACCTTACCTACACCTACCATCCCACACCTACATATATACACACAACAAAACACCACACTAATTTTAATTAAATATCTAATAAACAACCCAGTACATATCATATTAATCAAACTCAACCATATAACCCACCCAACAATTAACTTCATACAACCCCCCACTTATAATTATAAACCATCCACCCATTCACCTCCACTATTTTCAGACCACCTCCAAAAAAACATACATAACACACACCAACACACCCTCCCCCTATAACAAAAAAAAACTTCCAACCATAAAACAACAACCCCATACCACAAATCACTTACCCTTACACCTCAACACACCTTCCCTCCCATCCTATCTACATATACCCACCCTTCACACCTCTATAAACATACAAATAACTAATATACCATTCCCCCCCCTATAACCCCTCTCCACAACATCCTTTCTCACCAAAATCATCCACATAAACTAACCAACACACACATACACCACCCCCCACAAATACAACACACATTCTTACCTATCCACCTACAATACCCCTAACTTATCCTTACATCCCAAAAAACACTACCATCATATAACATCAACAATTCCCCCATCTCCCCTACTCAACACCACCCTACAATTTTTTCTATATCCTGAATTTATTTCTCATATGAGCATTTTTCTTCGCTTGAGAGATCGTATCTCCAATATTATTTTTAGAGCTTATTAATTTCGCGCTATTTTTTTTTACTAATGGATAATGTATATATTATCTAATAACTCATATAATGAACATATGCCCTCTATCTGTCATTCTGAAGAGAATTTTTTTTTCTATAATTTTCGATTTTTCTCAATTTTTTTTATTTTTTTTTTACACCCCCCCCCCCCAACCCCCCATCCCCCCCCTCAAATCCCCTCCCCTCACTGTATATAGAGTAGACACACCACCTCCCTCTCGCATATTTTCTATCCCATTTCCCCCACTCGCTCACGCAAATCATATATAGAGATCCACCCCCCTCCCCTGTGTGTGCCCTTCTTTAATACCCTGCCGTGATTACAATCTGACAGCTGTGTGTGTGTAGTACCTCTTCCCCCTCCCCCCCCCCCCCTCCGCCCCCCCCACCCGCCCCCCTCTCCCCTCTACTAGCCCTATCCATCATCTACATAACTCCCCCCCCACCCGTCCCGCCCATAACCATACACCCCCACCCTACAATAGCACCTCCCCCAACTTCCCCGGCAAACACACCCCCCCAAGCCACCCCCCCTAGCGGCGAATCACCGCGCCACTCCGCTGGCTGAGCAAGTATGCATCTGTATCATAAGTGTTATGTTATGCGTGTAGTTGGAGGGGATTGAGCTGATTTTGGCTGTGGTCTTGTATGTGAGGGCGCTCGGATGCCTCGCCCCCCTCGTGAGAGAGATAGATGAGAGATGAAGGGAGTGAGATGAGAGAGAGAGAGAGATGTAGTCCAAACGAATGAGCATGTTGTCAGATAATAGTCCGACCAAGGAACATGATGGCGAGGAAGCGCGCAAAAATCAGCCATAACTGTTGCGTCAAGCTACATGTTGGGGGTAATTTCGCCATGTAGTGATCCTTAGGCACAAAAGCCCAAACAAAGTTTTCGTTCAATCTATGACCATTACAAAGTCGGGATGATCTGTGATCCATCAAAGCATTCTTCATAGTAAAATCAATTGCACGGGTTGGATGTATAAGGCTGAGGACTGCGTCAGTGTGAAGTGTTTAGCTGTGACGTTATTTTGTGGCGAGCCACATCCGCCACGTTGCAGTGTTGTTAAGCGGACATTTGTGGTTTTTGTACGGTAATCGCTTGCCAGATGAAAACCCACCAAGTCCTGAAACACTGTCGTAGCTTCCGTTGAACAGTAGTGCTAGTCATAATTGCAACATGTAGACCGATTTTGCACTCTATTATTCGCAGTCGGTTGACAGGCAAAATTCTTCCTTGGTTGGCCAAATGGCTTAGCACTGAACCGGCAGTAGTCGTTGAAGCCGGACAATGATGTAAAAGGGTCACAGATTCGCGTTATAATGATGCAGATGAGTAAACACATTGTTATTAGAGGCCGGCTTTTCTATTATATTCTTGTTCGGCTCGCAAACCTTAACCAGCTATCCAAGCTAGACGTGTCATGGGGACGGTGAGTAAAATTGCTTTTGTGGCTGAATATGTCTAAACAGGCGAAAATGATATTCTCCGCAAAATGGATTCAGAATTCCTTCAAATGTACGTGTGGTTGTCTCCATGGCCAAATTAAAACTCCATGGAAGGCCATCGGAAAAGCAACTTATACGAGCGCAACGCTGTCCGTGAAATGACGTCAGAATAGCTCCAGGTGACTGGAGAATCGGAATGTTTGAGGCAGTGAAGGTAATCACGTCAGCATTGTTTGTCTTCGGTTGTGGAACAGAGGATCTATGTAAACATACGCTCCGTACGTATAGGCTCTGCAGACACAAAGGGGGCTGCCGACAAAATATTGACAATTACCGTCCTATTAGCCACACACCCATTGCGTCGAGAGTCATGAAAAAATAATAAAGGACGGGATACTTCGTTTTCTGTTGCAACGCAACCTTATTAATAGGTCCCAACACGGATTTCTGCCTTTTAAATCTTGTCAAACTTGCCAGTTTAAATACTTAAACAACGTTACACACGCCATAGACCTGGGTCGAGCGCTGGTCATCATCTTCCTGGATATGAAAAAAGCATTTGACCGGGTTCCACACAATGGTTTGTTAACAAAATTAGCTGCATTCGGTGTTTCCGGCTGTCTTCATGCTTGGTTCTCCGCTTACCTTTGTAGCCAAACGCAGTCAGTGCTACTGGGAGATGTTTTGTCTAAGAAGGCATCCGTAACCAGCGGAGTGTTCCAAGGCAGCGTCCTGGGTCGCTTGCTGTTTTTAATTTACATCAATGATGTATTCCAGGTCTTCCAATATGGAACTCCCTACCTCTTTGCTGGCGATATAAAAGTGGTATTCTCATTTGATCCTAACTGCCTACGCGATAGCCTCTCCAGCATTCAAAGAGATCTTGGCGCTCTTGAATCCTGGTGTGACCTGTGGAAACTAGAGTTCTCACCAACCAAATGTAACGTCCTTTCCTACCGGTGCTCTATATCACCCAATATATTAACTCTTAACGGAATACCACTGGATAACAGCGTTACCGTGCGCGATCACGGTGTGCACTACTCAAGCTCACTGAATTTTGCGGAACAAGCGAGTTATAGCTCTGCAAAAGCCAAGTCTATCGTTGGTTACATACTGAAGTCAATGACCCTGTTAGAGTCGCGACTCACACTCTACAAGTTGTGTGCCCGACCTATTGTAGAGTACTGCTCCATAGTGGTTACTAATTCACGCAAAAGTGATAGGATGGTCATCGAAGAAGTGCAGCGTTCGTTCACTAAGCGCCTTCTAGGATCAACAACGCTCGGTTATCAAAGCCGCTGCAAGCAGCTTGGTCTGGATCCACTTTGGCTGCGGAGACTTAAAGCCAACCTAGTTTTTCTATAAAAGCTAATCAAAACATCGGACTCAAGTATTGAAAGATATTTTCAACCGCTGGGCGACACACGCTATCCTCTACGCAAAAAGCCATACTCGTTCACACTGCCCAAAACCCGTTGCTCCTTACGCTTTAACTTCTTCCTCTATAGATATGCACATGTATGGAATAAGTTACCAGAAATCATCAGAGCATCTAATAGTATCCTGCAATTCTCCGCGGCCATAAATAGATTACTAAATGTCCCCACGGGAGCAGACATCTTGGGCAGCTGCATCCCTGAGGACGAGCTATGGGAGGACGGCACCGATCACATATAGAATTCCATACAAAGCGTTAACTGGGTGGAATAATCTCAACGCGCCAAAAGCTTGCTGCTCTACACACGCAGCACCAATATGGTTCCTTACAAAATGACCCTGTCCTCTCCTTATTATGCACTTCGCTCTTAATTCTTCTTCTATCGGACAGTCACTTGTCCGCGCCCTGCTCTGTCCTAGTCTCATTTGACTGGCCTGCCTCTCTTTGACTTACTCCAGATTACGGTTACCACTTTGTAGACATCTGGCTATGCCCCCTCTTCACGAGAGCCCACTGGCCCTGCTCATTTCTTTCTAACACAGCCACCTCTATCTCTAATCTGTCCAGTTCTGCTGACCCTCTCGTAATATTTTGACGGTACCGGTCATTGATCTGAAGACTGAACAGTGTTCCCCTCCCTAGTTGTTCCCCCACTCCCTCAGGAACTCAGAGGTGAGTGCTAACCTTATTTCTCCCACCCCTAGTGCTTATATCTAACTAACCAATTCAAACTATTCTACATCTAACATGTCCATTTCTGCTGACTGTCTCTATTTTTCTTCCCAACTCAACTTCACCATTAAAACGCAATACTCCGACTAATACAGCCTCGTGTATTTTGGCTCATGTTTTCTGACCTCTGACTATTGTACCGTTACCGGCCAATATTAAGATGACTAAATACACTGACCACATTACCTTACAGAGCCTCGTTGGCTTCGCTCCGCCTAATCAGTAAATCTTTCCCCACTGACCCCGTTCTTCCCTTACTTCGCTGTCTGCATTCCGTCTTCCATCGGATTGCATTTCTTTAACTAAACAGTCAGCTCTGTCCCTTGCATTTATCTAATCTCATCTGACCAGTCGCTTGCCTTCTGACTGCATGCATACTACCGAGAACTAACTGATCCAGGCACTACATATCCAATCAACCGAATCTCTTAACCCAAGAAGCTATTAGGAGACCACACTACTAGTGACCAAACTGCCTAATGGAAAGGTTACATCTGACCACCAAACGTTTCCGTAGCGCAATTTTCTGTCGATCCTCTTAACCTCGGAGCTACTAGGAGACATTCCTCGTTTCCTCATCCTGTAATCTCTCAGAATGTCTGTATCACTTACCTTCGCTGGATGGTTGATGTATTCTCAGACACTGTAGGAATCCACCTTTGACCAAAGTGTCTAATGGAATGGCTACATCAGGCCACTGAAAGTTTCAGTAGCGCCATTTTTTGTCGATCCTTTTAACTTCCGCACTTCTGCTTAGCAGCAACTAGTAATCGTAGGCTCCACGCATTTCTGGAGCTTGCTAAGAGCTGCCCTCTTCTATCTCGGACATTCTTTGTGACTGCCTGCGTCACACACATCCGCTTTTTGCTGATTTATTATGGGTAATTGTGAGCATACAATAGCAACTAAAAGGCTTCATGCAAATTTCATTGCTGATCACTGGTACTCACGCTTAGAGTAACCTTCGTCTTACCTCTGGCTTCCGTGTATAGCAGCAGTCCTCCTTCATAAGCTGCTATCATCTTTGCGCATATAATGGGCTGCTTATTTTTACACTTTTATCCCTCCAAACTTTAATCCCTGGGACTGCGTGCGTCACACACACTTGCTGCCTGTTGACCTAATCAGGTGTCCACTAGCAATTATAAGGCTGCACCTAAATGCCATTGCTCATCCGCGACACCTAATTGAATGTAGTACAGCTCTCTCACTGGCTTCTCTCGGCTCAGGCCTTCCTAATTATATTCCATTAGCACCACCGCATGATTTGATTAGCAGCGCGTCGATGCGTCGTAGTCTATTATGCTCGCATAGTCGAGAATAAAATATTTATTTATTTAACTATCTAACAACCTCTTTGTATGCTTGCGCTTTACTTGTCTGCTGCCATTCTATCACGAAACCTCTCTTAGCTTTTTTCTGTCGTGCAAGCATATCCAGGTATTCAGCGTAAGCCGCTCTTCTGCCACACATTTCGAGACCTTTATCTACCCATTACTTGCTGTATTGTCTTAGGCATTTTTTACCTGCAATACTCCAAGTCTCGGGCTAGCAGTCCATGGCTCTATTCAGCTTGGCACTATTACCCTGGCACTCTGGCTGCTGCGGTTAGGTCTCAGGTTCTGATGTCCACAGCAACCTGAATGTACGCATATATTCTGGCTATTCGCGGTCCTTCCGTCAATTAGCCCTTCTTAGCTTTTTAATTCGGCACTCTCTCACCTGGTCAGTACAGAGACGCCCTTAGCTTCTCATTTACAGGTGTTCATTCCTCAATTATTCGCTGTTATGTTTGCGAAACTTACCCATGTATGAGTCCAACAGACTCACTGGCTTTCCCTGGGTCAGCATATTCTACGCTCCCCAGCGAATCTTCCCACGCAACAGTTGCATCATAGCAAACGGATCGTGTTTTATTTGCTTAACAGCGCAACGCTCTGCATCCAAGGTATACGGTAGCAACCAACCTATAGGGCTTTGCTTCCGATGAATATTCAAAAGACACTTTTAGCATAATCATTTTTACACATTGTACATCATATGTTTCCTCTAAATGTTAGACCATAGGATATAAATAATGCTTGTTTCCACGTCTGTTCTTTGCGGCCCTGTTTGTCTCTCACCTTCCCTTTCTCCGAGGTCTGGAACTTCTTGGGGATCTGGGATCGGAATGTGAAAGAGCTTGTGCCTGGGACAGGACATAGAAACCCCCAAGGACCTACATAGAACACGGCTGTACAACAAGTGGATAAAAATGCACTCACTACCACGACCGTCGTCCAGTAATGGTAGCTGGACATGACGCCTTCATACTCCTGCGAAGTATACATAATCCTGAGAAATCTAGACGCAAGTATCGGACGTTTTGCTCATCTGGACACGAAGATGACAAAGGTCTAACCCTCCAATGGCCTCAGCCACTATGGCAGCCCGACCAAAAATAACTTGTTCAGCTAACAGAGGAAATTGGAAGGCAATTGACGGCGGTTAACCGAGGGTTAAATCAGTCGACGAGCTGCTCTGCCAGTTTTACATTAGTGTACAAACGGATTTCTGACAGTGTTTCAGGACGTGGTGGGTTTTCGCCTGGCAAGCGTTCTCCCTATAAAAAGCCACAAATGTCCGCTTAACAACACTGCGACGTGGCGGATGTGACTCGCCACTGAATAAAGTTACTGCCCACAACTACATACTGGCAAGCCGACCAGAATCCTAATGAAATATTTTCCTGACAAGTTTTCTCTACAAACGGAATGATCAGCCTGTTTACACTACGCACACTAGAACCCAACTTGTCGTCATGCATTGACGAATTTATACCTCAAGATTAATTTTACAATTTCCAAAGCCTGCACAACTTTCGGCTTACTGCCGATTGCATGCATATCAACGTGTTTGTTGCGAAACATAAATTGCTTGTAAACGTTGATCATGCCTGGTCTGGTGTGTCTCGGAAATTCGAGAATATACTATTTATTTATTTATTTATTTATTTGTTTACATCTAGTGCTGGCTAGACTTGCCCACCATTTATTGCTAGCTCGGTTCCCAGCTTTACTATACGTCCTTATGCAAACGCGCCAACTAATCAAGTCTTACCCGGTCGGCATCCTGCGCATTAGATTTATTCAGACTTCCGAGATGTCATCTCATATTTCGGCTGACTCAATTACCCGATTACACTACCTGGAGAGCCTCGTGGGCTTTTCCCGCCCTTCGTCAATAAACCCTTCTCATCCTGACGCTAACTTATATTTTATCGCGCTTCGTTTTCAATTCTTTTTCAACTGGAGTGCCAGATCTCACTGTCCTGTGGTAATCTAGTCCCACTAATCAGTTTCTTTCTCTTTGACTGCTCCTTTGCTACCCAGAGTTAAGCGGTGTACGCTATGCAGACTCAGTGTTCTTTTTACCCTACCTCGTGAGGCTGCTAGACTCGCTCATTCTCTTTTGTTACAGCCATTTTTCTGCCTTTATTTTGCGTGCTATTCCTACACGCTGACTACCTCAGTCTCGCCAGACCGGCCACTTGTTTTCTGATTGCACTCAGAGTTGTTTGACGTTACAAATCTGAAGGACTGCTAGGCTTGTTCCCTGGTAAGTGTTATAGCCTTTTTCTTACCATCTTTATACGTCTAGCCCCAAAGCGCCGATTAATCCAGTCCCGCTTAGTCGGTCTCATACTCAATGAATACCTTTGGACCTCTGAGACCTCACTGCACTTGGTTCAGCTGACCTAATGGTTCTGTATACATTACTTGGAAAGGCTCGTGGGATTTTCCATGCTTTAGCAATAATCGCTTCTCACCCAGACCCTAACCTTTGCTTATATCGCTTTCTGTTTTCATTCCTTTTTTAATTCGGACGGCCGGCTTTACTGCCCTGCCGTGATCTTGTCTCACCTGACCCTTCTGTCTCTCTCTGCTGGCTTTTATTGTCCTAATATCCATGACCTTCTATCTTATTGCGCTCCACTTTTATTCCCATGGCTCACAACCATTGCGCCTATCCAAGGTATCCTCGTGCGCATGGTCTCCTTCGCTCCGAGCTCGCTCCTGATTATTGGCGGCACTCGGACCATGGCTAAGTGTTTCTTGACTAGTACTTCCATTCAAATACTCACCTGACCACTCTTCCTATTCCTATGCTGTTTACCTTACTTTCGCATTTGTCTATAAGTGAGACCGTAAGTGGCCTAACGACTCCCAATGCATGGCAGTTTTGGCCCCCTCTGACAATATTTTTTGATTCTGACGGCTTTTGACTGTGGAATCATGAACGCTTTAGTGTAATTACTCTTACGAATTACGCTTCTCAATGCGGTCAACATTCATCCGCACCCAGCCGTTCCTTTAAATTTCCCTTTTCTCTTGGAACGTTGCTTTACCTTTGTTGCTCCTGCATTCGGTCTCAACCTAGTTGGCCTTAGTTTCACCTAAGGTGCCTCTCGCATCCGGACTGCTGTCATCATCATCGGTTTACCTGTTTCTCTCCAACAATCGTATTATTCGCTCAAATTCTGTCAACATGCTTACCGAGAATTTACTATTTATTTATTTATTTATATCGGTCTCTTGACCCTGCGCTTGAAGAGCCTTCTTCCTACCAAGCAGCTGTAGTCTGAGTCACACCAGCGACGTAATGTACAGAACGCGCTTACAAATCATGTGTACTAAAAAAATAGATAAGCTTCAAGGTAAAATAGACACAGTTGCGCGCCACCAGTCTGTGTTTGTGTTTCTTGCTTCATTGCTGTCTCTCCGTTTGGCTGCCTCTTGTCCGTTGCCCGTTTTACCCGAGAATTCCACAGTTACATCCGCCGAAACAAGAAGGCTTATCCGCTGGGACTGGTCGGCCCACTCTCAATAGCCAGCTATTTTAAACGTTTGATCTTTCCTCCGGGAGATGAAGAACCCACACATCGTTCCAAACGGAGCACTTACCGGCATTCTGGAGATGCTACCTCCACGGGGTCTTAACAAATGGGTTTAGCTCGCTTCGTAGCCAGTGTAGAAAAATTTACGCACCTGGAATAATATTCCTACACGGAGCCCCTGTTCCACAACCGAAGACATACAATACTGGCGTGATTACCTTCACTGCCTCAAACATTCCGATTCTCCAGTCACATGGAGCTTTTCTGATGTTACTTCACGCATAAGTGGCTTTTCCGATGGCCTTTCAAGAAATTTTCATTTGGCCGTGGAGATAGTTACACGTACTTACATTTGAAGCATTCCGAACCCAGTTTTTGAAGAATGGCATTTTTGCCTGTTATAACCATATTCAGCCACAAGCACCAACTTCACTCACTGTCCCATGACATGTGCAGCGTGTATAGCTGGACACGGTTTGTGAACTGAACAAGAATATAATAGAAAAGCCTGCCTCTATTAACAATGGGTTTACTCACCCGCATCATTTGTCATTAGACTCTTCAACACTTTTCATCAGTTACCCGCTTTAACGAGTGCTGCCGGTTCATTACTAAGCCATTTGGCCGACCACGGAAGAATTTTGGCTGTCAACCGACTGCGAATAATAGGGTGCAAAATCGGTCTGTACGATGCATAGCCGACTAGCACTACCGTTCAAAGGATGTTATGACAGGGTTCCAGGGCGTGTTGGATCTAGGCCTGGCAAGAGTTCTCCCTATAAAAAGCGACAAATGTCCGCTTAACAACACTGCAACGTGGCGGATGTGACTGGCCACAAAATAATGTCACAACTAAACATTTCACACTGAAGCAGTTGGCAGCCTTCTACAGCCAACCTGTTTAACTTATTTTACTATGAAGCATGCTTTGATTGATCACAGATCATTCCGATTTCGTAAAGGTCGTTGGTTGCGACAAAACTTTGTTTGGGCTCCTGTGCTTAAGGATCACTACATGGCGAAATTACCCCTAACTTGTATCATGAAGGTTTCCTGCGCGCCATAGCGCCATCATATTCCTTGATCTGACTATCACCTGACAAATGCTCAAGCGTATGGACTACATCTTTTCATTTACACCCTTCATTTAAACGAAATGTTTTAACATTCCAAAGATACTATGCTTGTATGCATATTTGCTTACGCTATTACAGGAGTGTCTCGTTTTGCGAAGAACATACCATTTATTTATTTATTTATCCCTACCAACCCCACCAACACCTCATGAAGTCCCCGGCTCTTTAAAGCTAGCGATCAGCGTTTCCGAACAATTTATCACGCTCTCCTCATTAATACCTATACATCAGACATAAAATGCATCAAATAGCCCCTCATGCTTCTCGTCACTCCACAAGTGGTTCTTTATAAAGAAGCGCGGCATTCAACCATAACGTCTGATTTGTCCCTACTCATTCCTAGCTACAGAACCTTTAGCAATGTCCGTGCTAATAACTTTGGTGAAGGTTGCCTCATTTATATCCATGAAAAGTTCGAGGCTTCTGCTTTTGATCTCCTTACGCTTGGAAATCCTGAAGATTCCATCTGGATTCAGCCACACCATGGCCCCTTTGGCCTCAATCTGCTTATTGGCTGCGTTTTTAACTTGCACATTTAAATAAAACTCGAGTGGACGAAATCGTTGAGCTCTGTACCTATGTGTCTGTACTCCCCATCAGACCTACTATGGTAGGCGGAGGCTCCAGAAAAATCTTGTGATTTTGTTGCAGATGCTACAAAACCCAGAGCTCATAACTGATTGGTTTGTTCTACAAGTAGACAAGGATCCATACCCCATTCGAGCCAGACCGCTTTCCATAACCTTACCTAGGGCTCGATCCAGGATCCTTTACAACCTCTTTCTTCACAAATACACCATCGCATGGAATCAGCTGCAGATGACCATCCGGACAGCCAAGACACCCCTAGAGTTTCGAAACTCTTTACACAGATTTCTAAACACTACCTCAATATCTGCGCTTCTTACATAAGTTAATATACCAAGCGGTGCACAGTGATATCCCCAGCCTGACACTGAGAAGAGGATCAGAATTCAACCTCCGAAACAAGCACTGCACAGTTGCCCCGCTGCCAGCGAGGAAGAAACTACGTTCACGTTTCTTCCTTGTCGCTTATGTAAATATCTGGAAGAAATTACCTTCACATCTGCGGGAGATTCACAATCCACAGGCTTTCAAGCAGGAGGTACGAAAGTTTATGTGCCTTGATAACATAAGACGCCTTTTCAACATCTTTGATTCTGAGGACAACCTTTTTGAGACCGCCCCCGATGGGGCATAGATCACATTTTGGTCAGCTCTGGCGCAACTTTGTATTGCGCTCAACTAAGCTTCATGACAGGAGCATCTTGGGCTCACAGGTCCTCCCCATACTTTGCGGTCCCTGTCACATCACGTGAGAGATCATGGCCCGCTCAGTTGCACGCATCTTACAGATGTTAGGACTGCTAATCCGACCACAAAAGGTATTCAGCCTACCCCAGTAGTAGCTGAGCGCTTTACTGGCTCCCACCGACACTTAGTTAAATAGGAAGTCTTGAAATAGTAGACGCCACCGCAAAGGCAACCTGGAAACACTAATCGGTAGCTCAAATCCTTTGAAAGCTCCTGCTCGACGTCCAGTTGCTTACTGATCAACAGATCAGCACGTAAAACATCCTTGTACTATTGAATGGGAGCATCGTAAGCCTGTAGGCACTGACCAGCTAGGATATTGCATAGCAATGGGGAAGAAATCCGAACGGACAAACTTTACTTCACTTCTTCCTTCTCTTCTACACTTTGGTTCCTTCGTCTCCATCTTTACCCCTTAGTATTTTCCAAATACCTAGTCCACTTGGTCTCTTGCGAAGACTTATATTTGTGACCCATGAATCATGTCTACTAAAAACATTTTAACAACATTAAGCCTCATGTGAAATGCCAGGCTCTAGCGTTGTTGTCCCCACATATGGTGCACCCGTAAGTTACCGTTTATCTGTCCAAAATAGTCGTATAAATTGCCTGCTTTATAGGTATTTCTACTAGCCTACGTAATCAGCATCTACTAGTTGCCCATAACCGATGCCCTCCCCTAGGTTTAAGTACTCGCTACTTTACACCGCTGATTATCTAACAGAGCCAAACACCCACCTCGAAGGCAGTATTACCATAACCTATATTCAGGCATTTACTCTCCACTCAAGCTTTCTTAGCCCGCACATTTAAATAAATAAATAAATAAATAGTATATTCTCGAATTTCCGAGACACACCTGATCAGGCATGATCAACGTTTACAAGCAATTTATGTTTCGCAACAAAGACGTTGCTATGTATGTAATCGACAGTAAGCCGAAAGTTGTCCAAGCTTTGGAAATTGTAAAATTAATCTTGAGGTATAAATTCGTCAATGCATGACGACAAGTTGGGTTCTAGTGTGCGTAGTGTAAACAGGCTGATCATTCCGTTTGTAGAGAAAACTTGTCAGGAAAATATTTCATTAGGATTCTGGTCGGCTTGCCAGTATGTAGTTGTGGGCAGTAACTTTATTCAGTGGCGAGTCACATCCGCCACGTCGCAGTGTTGTTAAGCGGACATTTGTGGCTTTTTATAGGGAGAACGCTTGCCAGGCGAAAACCCACCACGTCCTGAAACACTGTCAGAAATCCGTTTGTACACTAATGTAAAACTGGCAGAGCAGCTCGTCGACTGATTTAACCCTCGGTTAACCAACGTCAAATGCCTACTAATTTCCTCTGTTAGCTGAACAGGTTATTTTGGTCGAAGCGGCCATAATGGCTGAGGCCTATGGAGGTTTAGACCTTCGTCATCTTTGTGTCCAGTTAAGCAAAACTTCCGTTTCTTGCTTCTAGAATTTACAGGATTATGTATACTTCGCAGGAGTATGAAGGCGTCATGTCCAGCTACCATTACTGGACGACGGTCGTGGTAGTGAGTGCATTTTTATCCACTTGTTGTACAGCCGTGTTCTATGTAGGTCCTTGGGGGTTTCTATGTCCTGTCCCAGGCACAAGCTCTTTCACATTCCGATCCCAGATCCCCAAGAAGTTCCAGACCTCGGAGAAAGGGAAGGTGAGAGACAAACAGGGCAGCAAAGAACAGACGTGGAAACAAGCATTATTTACATCCTATGGTCTAACATTTAGAGGAAACATATGATGTACAATGTGTAAAAATGATTATGCTAAAAGTGTCTTTTGAATATTCATCGGAAGCAAAGCCCTATAGGTTGGTTGCTACCGTATACCTTGGATGCAGAGCGTTGCGCCGTTAAGCAAATAAAACACGATCCGTTTGCTATGATGCAACTGTTGCGTGGGAAGATTCGCTGGGGAGCGTAGAATATGCTGACCCAGGGAAAGCCAGTGAGTCTGTTGGACTCATACATGGGTAAGTTTCGCAAACATAACAGCGAATAATTGAGGAATGAACACCTGTAAATGAGAAGCTAAGGGCGTCTCTGTACTGACCAGGTGAGAGAGTGCCGAATTAAAAAGCTAAGAAGGGCTAATTGACGGAAGGACCGCGAATAGCCAGAATATATGCGTACATTCAGGTTGCTGTGGACATCAGAACCTGAGACCTAACCGCAGCAGCCAGAGTGCCAGGGTAATAGTGCCAAGCTGAATAGAGCCATGGACTGCTAGCCCGAGACTTGGAGTATTGCAGGTAAAAAATGCCTAAGACAATACAGCAAGTAATGGGTAGATAAAGGTCTCGAAATGTGTGGCAGAAGAGCGGCTTATGCTGAATACCTGGATATGTTTGCACGACAGAAAAAAGCTAAGAGAGGTTTCATGATAGAATGGCAGCAGACAAGTAAAGCGGAAGCATACAAAGAGGTTGTTAGATAGTTAGAGCATAATAGACTACGACGCATCAACGTGCAGCTAATCAAATCATGCGGTGGTGTTAATGGAGTATAATTAAGGAGGCCTGAGCCGGGAGAAGCCCGTGAGAGAGCTGTACTACGGCCAATTAGGTGTCGCGGATGAGCAATGGCATTTAGGTGCAGCCTTATACTTGCTAGTGGACACCTGATTAGGGCAACAGACAGCAAGTGTATGTGATGCACGCAGTCCCAGGGATTAAAGCTTGGAGGAAAAAAGTGTGGACCTTGGCAGCTCAGTATACGCACAAAGATGATAGTAGCTTCTGAAGAAGGACTGCTGCTAAACACGGGAGCCAGAGGTAAGACGAGGAACAGTTAGGGTCGCTGTAAGTGTGAGTATCGGTGATCAGCAATGGAATTTGCATGAAGCCTCTTAGTTGCTAGTGTATGCCCTTAATTACCCATAGTAAATCAGCAAAAAACGGATGTATGTGACGCAGACAGCCACAAAGTATGTTCGAGATAGAAGAGAGCAGCTCCTTGCAAGCTCCAGAAATGCGTGGAGCCTACGATTACTAGTTGCTGCTAAGCAGAAGTGCTTAGGTTTAAGAGGATGGACAGAACATGGCGCTGCGAGAAAATTTCGGTGGCCTGATGTGGCCAGTCCATTAGGCTATTTGCTAACAAGTGGATTGCTAGTGTCACAGAACACATCAACAAGCCAGCGAAGGTAAGTGATACAGACAATCTGGGAGATTACAGGATGGAGAAACGAGGAATGTCTCCTAGTAGCTCCAGATTACCTCAGAGATGTGTGGAGCCTACAATGAATCTCTGCAGTAAACGTAATGAAGATAAGAAAAACGTAGGGTAATTGTGCAAGGGAGAGAACCGGCGGACAGCATCTGAATTACATTGAACCTTCTAGTTATTTATTAGATACAGTGACAGAAGAGGTCAGCAAACCAGTGAAGGTATGTGATGCTAACGATTCTAGGGTGTAAGTGGGAGAGATACAGAGTGGCTACTAGCGTAGATATGTATGCTAACTTCTATGACTGGCTGCAGCTGAAAGGTGGTGACATAAGTAATACGAAGAACTGATAATGATACAAGGTGAGATAGCGAGTATCCGCAACTAGCAGTGGCATTGGGGTGTAGGCTTCTAGCGGCTAGTGGATACCTAAAGTGTCCCAGAATAAGTCAAAGGTCAGCAAATGAAAGTGACGCAGACAGCCATAAAGAATGAAGGTTGGGGATGCAAGAGGGTTACACTTGGCAGGCTCCGGATATGTGCAGAGATGCATAGAGCCTACGACCACTAGTTGCTACTAAGTAGAAGTGCTGAGGTGAAGAGGATCGACAGAAACTGGTACTACGAGAAACATTCGGTGGCCAGAAGTAGCCATTCCATTAGACACTTTGGTCACAAGTGGGTTCCTAAAGTGTCACAGAACACATCAACAAGCCAGCGAAGTGATACAGACATTCTGAGAGATTACAGGATGAAGAAACGAGGAATGTCTCCTAGTATCTACAGATAAGCTCAAAGATATATGGAGCCTACCATGAGTCACTGCAGTAAACGTAATCAAGATAAGAACGAAGGATACTTGTGCTAATGGAGAGAACCAGTGGGCAGCAACGGAATTCCATTGAGCCTTTTAGTTTTTTATTAGATACTTACAGTGACAGAAGAAGTCAACAAACCAGTGAAGGTATGTTATGCTAACCATTCAAGAGAGTAAGTTGGAGAGATGCAGAGTGGCTTCTAACGTAGATTTGTATGCTACCTGCAATGACTATCTGCAGCTGGAAATTGGTGACGTAGGTAACGCGAAGAACTGATAATGATACAAGGTGAGATAGAGAGTATCCGCAACTAGCAATGGCATTGGGGTGGAGCCTTCTAGTGGCTAGTGGATAGCTGAAGTGTCGTGGATAAATCAACGGACTGCAACTGAATGTGAGCAGACAGTCAAGAAGAATGAAGGTTGGGGATGAAAGAGGGTGGCACTTAGCAAGCTCCAGGTATGCAGAGAGATACGTGGAGCCCTCGTCCACTAGTTGCTACTAAGTAGAAGTGCTGAGGTGAAGAGGATCGACAGAAAATGGCGCTTCGAGAAACTTTCAATGGCCTGATGTAGCCATTCCATTAGACACTTTGGTCACAAGTGGATTCCTACAGTGTCACAGAACACATCAACACGCCAGTGAGGGTAAGTGATACATACAATCTGAGAGATTACAGGATGTGGAAACAAGGAATGTCTCCTAGTAGCTCCAGATAAGCTCAAAGATATATGGAGCGTACAATGAGTCTCCGCAGTAAAAGTAATGAAGATAAGAACGAAGGATACTTGTGCGAGTGGAGAGAACCAGTTTTATCTGAGTTATACGTATGCCTATCACTATCGGAAACGCTGGTAGACAGGCATTATGAAAAACCAGATCCTTTTCTTCAATCCTTTATGCTTGCACAACAATTTTTCCGGATTCCCTTTCTCTGACAAAAAGATAACCATGCGGCAGTGAGGCCCCTGTCACCTGGAAAGCTAGACACCCAGGTATTTTGACCACCACTTCTTATTTCCTTGGCCGTTCGTACGTAATTTTAACCTTTACCTGGCTCCAAAGCCTACCATATGTAATGCGTAATGGTGGGTAAACAACCAACTCCCACTTGTTTTCCGTTATCTTCTCTGCTTGCGTCATATTATTGTTCATTCATTTTGCCTGACAATGTGGAAGCTTCCCACCAGGAAACCTCCAAGTTAATAGCTGTTGTGATCTCACAGTTTTCTGTTCCCTTACACTGGTGAATAGCACTTGCACTTGCATCGGACTCCTAACCAAGAGAGTTAGAGCTCAAAATAGCAACGCGATGCAGTAATGGTGTGCTTTAACGCATGAGGCCCAATAATCCGTCACAAATGAGAAAGTGCAAACTCTATAAGATGAGGTGATCATGCCTAAACAAAGCGGCATTCGTGGTATTTCCCACCTGAATGCATTTCGCTAATCTTTTGGACACCTATTTCTCTATTATCAATAGAAGACATCTCTAGCTCATTAGCATTGGTGGCACATCCATTAAGATATATAACATAACCTCAAAGTGCTGAAACTGATGATGTTTCTCCAGGAAACGAATGCGTTATTCTGGTCCAACGCCACAGGCACTTGCATCCGACTCTCAGCTAAGAGAAATAGAGCTCCAAACTAGCAAATTAATGCACAGTTGTGTGTTTTAGCACTGGCCCACTAATCGGTCATGCTTCAGATGGTGCAACCCCCAAAAGAAGTGGTATCCGTGTCTAACCAAAGCGGAACCCAAGGTGTTTCTCACCTAGACACATTTTATGAATTTTCTCACATTAGTTTTTTTATTATCACTGGAAGACCACCCTGGCTCATTAGTGTCAGTGATACAACCATAACGACGTATAAAATAGCCTCAAAGAGTCGAAACTGGTAACAGTTCCGTAGGAAATGCTTGAGTTATCCTAGTTCAGACGGGGCAAGTGAGTTTTATGTTCCCTTGTCTTGTCCATGTGGACTCCGCTCATGCGGCTTTGGTATTATTTTTGGCATCCACATCGGAGCATTAAAAACATTGAATTCCACATTCATAGTGGATTCTGCGGCCCAATATACTCTGAAAATCGCACATGATCGCATTCTGGCTGTGGGCTAGCTGCACCATATCCTGTGCTGTTCTACCTATATAATAATTCTTACAGCCTACTTAGTATTTCCCTACAACCTTTCCGTCTGTTTTCCCAACTTTTACTATGTTTACTGAGAAAGTACACTTTTTGGCCCACTGCGTCATACTTCGCTATTGCAGAGAAGTACACGTTATCTTAGGCATTCCCAGTTAATACTCCATATTAGGAACTTATTACGCCTAGCCGTTTTTTGTATTATTTCTTTCTTTTTGCTGTATCTGCTTCCAAAGCAGAACGTGAATTTAGCGGAGGCTCGAAAATGGCGCTATCCGCAGCCGACCGATAAAAATACAAATATCTCCATAACCACTGTACCTAGCTTAATTATTTTACCTTTTTCGTAACCAGCGCTTAGGGTTTGTCCTAGGCCGGTCATTATTGTCCCGTTTTATTTAACATTTCGGCTCCAAAACGGCGTTGATTCCGCTTGTTTGGAGATTTACACTTTGAAATTCGCGCCAGGTTTGCGGTTCTGGTATGCTGCTTCTGGGCTATATTTTGGCTCCATTTTCCAATATTAGTGTATTTTCTAGTTAAGTGGGCCGGCCTTTCAGTCGCACTTTTCTAAGAAAGGCTAAATTGTTAGCCACTACTGTTATTTCCCTTGTTTCCACCCTCCACTTTTACGATCTAATTTTGGCTTCCTTATTCCTTTCCATGAGCCCGCTACTAATGGATGCTCGAAGTGCGGTGATGTGACCAAAGAAAATGGATCAAATTTGCTCTAATTGGTAGTTTACTAGTGGAATCAGGCACCTCAAGGATTGGTAGCGGTAGCCGGTGAAAAGCGCAGAATTCGTACATAAGCTACAGAGACCCAAACTACTGCCTTCAAAAATGTCAAGGCCTAGGAAGCGTTTGTATTTATCCCTGCTTTACTGTTTGGAAAGATAAACACGATCAAAAGCAGTTGTTAACGATATTTCTTCTCCATGGATGAGCATGGATGTTATGTACAATTTGATCTGATCCCACGCAGGAACAGCATCTAGCGCTTGTCTAGGAATATACCTATATTTATCTATTTATTTATTTAAATTCCTTGGAATATGCCTTCCTGAAGCTGAGCTGTGGAAGCATGGACCTGTACGCTACTAAAGCATAACCCGACGAGACAGCCGCAACGTTGCCACCAAATGCTTGGGTCTCCAGTTCCACCTGCACCTTCCCATTACTTCTACTGGCTTCATTGTTATCCTCTAATGATCCAAGACGTCTAAATCTCATTGCGTGAGCAGCTTACTTTCGGCGTTGGCATGCATTCTCCGTTACACTCTTTTTCATGAATACTCCATTCGCTTTTTGTGTAGGGCTGTAGACACATTACACATTCGTTCTCCTTCTCAGAGTGCTTTAGCAATCATCCCATTGCGATGCAGCGCTAAACTAAGTAGCTACAGCAGCCATTCGTCGTAGGCTCTATACGTCTCTGCGCATACCCGAAGGTTGCTTGGAGCCACCATTTATTTCCAACATTTATTCTCTTGGACCGTATGCATCACACCTCAGCTTGTTTGGTGAGTTATACTATGACACAGTAGGTATCCACCAGTGCCAAGTCTTAAACGAATAGCTCTACCTGCCCACTGATACACTCTATGCTAGCGTCATTTTCTCTGCTCAGCAGCAGCTAGTCGCCAGCGGCTCCACACAACCATCCGGATTTCCGGAACTCGCTAGGAGTCGCCCCTACCTTACAACCTTTATTCCCTTGGATTGTTTGCAGCACAGCTCAGCTGCTTTGTTAACCTATTTTGTATCACCGTAGGTTCCAAAAGTAATTGAAAGCCTACTCCGAATACCACTGCCGGCCACTGACTCTCCTAGCGCGCTTATCCGCCCTTTTCCTTACTGTCGTCAACTCGCCTTGGCGGCAGCTAGTCTGCCTTGGCTCCATGCATTCCTGCGCCTACAGTAGCCTAGAAGGAGCTACTACCTTATTCCCCAGGCTACATTTTTCTTGAACGTCTGTCCCTCTAATCTTCGTTCGCTTGTTAATTTATTCATTGATACTGTAGGCTCCTACTAGTGACCAAACTTCTTTATGATATGGCTACATCGGCCAGTGACATTATCTTTCCTACTACCTTCCCTTGGCATGCTAACAGGCTTTTCATATAATCACTTTAGTCCCGTAAGCTTCTTTCCTTATGACACTCACTTATACACATCTTAAGTTGGCGGCTTAGCTTCATCTTGCTGGCTTATCCGGACCCGTCTGAACGGTCTCCTGCTTTCTGACCCACCTCGGACTTCTGAGATCTAAATGACCTAGGATCTGCTGAAGTAACGTCATGTAACCCTCAACTGAGGTGCATTGTTGGCCATGATTCAGCTTTATTACTATGTCATCTGTCTTTCGTTACAGTTCTATTCGGCCGATGCTCTTTTTAGTACTTAGACCTAGATTCTACTGATTTCATTCTTTCAGCTGATATTCTTATCTCGTCTCCGTAGCGTTTTGCTTCCGACAACTTTGACCCTAATGCTCAGCAATGGGCAAGCTTACCGGTCTGCTCACATCACCTCGAGAACATGCCTGACTTGTCCACTTCTCTTCAATATAACATTTTCCTTTCGCACTCTATTTGCATTACTTTTTCAATTGCGCGGCTATCTCTTCAAGCCTGGCTCTAAGCTACCCTCGACTGACTAGTTTCCTGCTTCTGACTGCACCCCGACATCCGTGACGTTATTGCTCTACGCCCTACATTCTAAATACCCTGTTCCCCTCATCTCGAGACCTTTCCTGGGCCTGCTAACTGGCTTTCCTGTAGTCACTTTCCTCTCCGAGGCTTCTTTTCTTATGACACTTAGTGCTTGGCCCGTACCAGGAGCCCAGAGAGCGATTCGAGGAGAGAGAGAAAGTTGCAGGCATACTTTTATTGTTACAGTAAACGATTCTCTGTTATCTAGCTATAAAGGAACGATACAGTGGACGCTCTAGCTAGGAGAATAGAGCATACACAGCAAACAGGGCAGTCGCGAGTTGCAACCGAAATTAGCGCCAAGCAAAAATGGCCATGAGCTAGTCAAGCATTCGAACTTAGCAAGCAGTTCAACAAACCACACCGGTTGCCTAGGTCAACAATGAAATAATTTTACACAAGCAAACCGGGGAATCTCCAGACTGCTACATAGCCCTCTCCCAGAAGGGACTGTGTGAGCAGCACTTCCATCTAGGTCAGGACGGTCTGTCGCGGGCCAGCCTTCTGCAAAACCAGGTTGTGATACCTCTTGCAGCTGCTGGGGGAGAAGCATGCCGTAGGGAGGTCACGGGCTCCCACCCGTGTCCTCCCTACTGTGTCGAACCGGTAAAAACTGTTTTTGGGGGAAAGTTAGTAAAGTTCACGTATGCGGTTAAGCAGGAAGTTCGTCCCACTTGCAGCTGACGTGGATGGATCCAGGTAAAAGTGAAACCGAAGTGCAACCAACTGGCCGTGTATATGGAAAGCAAAATGAAAAAGCAGCATAAATTCATAGCAATACACAAAAAAGTGCAAAGCGAAAAACGTGCAAAGCTGTTTTTGGGTTTTCGCAAGGTTTTGCTCCTTTTTTGGTATTTTCAAAACGTTTTGCCCTTTTTGTGGCTATTCAGCAACGTTTAGTAAGAGCGGAAAATTTAAAAGGCACATGCTATGTAAAAAGTGAGTGCAAACGAAGTCCGAAAAACGAACTGGAGGCTTGAGCTTCCTGCCGCCTCGGTTGATAGTATGGCGAGTAGGAGTGCTGTCGGTTGTGGTTGTCGGTTCTGCTGGAGCCAACTGGCTCGTCTGAGATTGCGGTGCGAGCTTTGCTGGCACAGGCTTTGAAGGTATTTGTTGCACCGAAGAGTCAGGCTTGTCGAGGAAGGCTGGCTTGAGTCGATCGACTTTGATCGTCTCAGTCTTACCATTGTAGCCTGTGGTGGTAAAGGTCTTGTCGCATCTGCGTACGACACGGCACGGACCAGAATAGGGAGGTTCAAGTGGCCGGCGTACGCCGTCAGTGCGAACGAACACGTGAGTGCAAGTAGTTAAGCATTCATCCACGTTGGTACGCAAGCAATGTGCTCTGGGTTGCACATGCTGAAGCTGTCGCATGTGATGAGATAGGCGAGCTGCGTAGTCGCCATAGTCGAAGGTTGGTGGCGCTTTTGGTGAGACGAGTTCACCGGGTAAGCGTTGTGTGCATCCAAAGGCTAGCGACGATGGGGTGGCGTGCAAATCCGCTTTAGTCGCGTTTTTTATGCCGAATAACACGAGCGGAAAGGCCTCGAGCCAGGATGTTTTGGGTTGGGTACAGAGTGAGGCCTTGAGTTGCCGGTGTAACCTTGCTACCGTCCCATTAGCTTCAGGTTGGTATGCGATGGTTCGAGTATGTTGGCAATCAAGAACGTCGGGCAGTTTGCTGAAGGATCCGTCTAAGTGCAATCCAGCGTTAGTGCTGACTACGCTTGGGCACCCAAATTGATCTACCCAGCGTTCTAGGAAAGCTTGCGCGAATGCCTCAGCTGAGCGGTTAACTATCGGAATCGCCTCTGGCCAACAAGTGAATCGGTCGACACAATTGTGGAGGTACATGTAGCCTTTGCATGGAGGCAAAGGTCCTACCAGGTCGAAAAGGATGTGTGCAAAACGAGAGTCAGGAGCCAGAAAGACGCTAAGTGGGCTTTTGGCATGTCTGTATCCCTTAGCGCGTTGACATTCTAAGCACGCGCGTACCCAAAGACGGACATCTTGATTGACTTTGGGCCATACGAAGAGTTCACTTACGAGCTTCTGCGAAGCAAGTATGCCGGGATGAGACAAGTTGTGTAGAGCGTTGCCAACTAGTGGACGCAGGGAGTAGGAACAAAGAGTCGGGGAGAAGTTGGTGAAACGTCACAAAGAATGATCCCCTCAGATGAAGCTAGTGGAACTTTGCGTAGTTTTAAAGAGGTGTTGCGTCGTATTTTATCTTTGTCGGGATCAGCTTGTTGGGCAGCAGCCATAGCGGCTAGATCAATGTTTGTGCCAGGCGATCAGCTGATCTGCTGAATGAGTGAAAGCGCATCCGCGACGGGATTGAGAGCGCCGGGAACATGTCGTACGTCTGTCGTAAACTGAGAAACGTAGTCTAGGTGTCCAGTTTCCCGCGGAGAATACTTGTCCGTTGCGCCATTGATTGCGTAGATCAATGGCTTGTGGTCAGTGAAGACCGTAACATGTCGACCTTCAAGATAGTGACAAAAACGTCTGATACCTAGGTAGATAGCTAACAGTTCCATACCGAAATTGCTGTAACGTGCTTCGGCAGGTTGTAAACGTTTCATGAAGAAACCTAGAGGTATCCATCGATGGTCGATTTGTTTTTAAAGAACTGCACCGACGACCGTGTCGGATGCGTCAGTTGTCGGGGAGTGTGGTGCAGATGTGTCTGGATGGGCGAGAAGCACTATGTTAGAGATAACGTTTTGAGCTTCTCGAAAGACAGTCTAGCGTCGTCTGCAAACTAAAAAGACCGTTGTTTACCGCGGAGCAAGTCAGTCATTGGTTGAACAATGCTCGTGCAGTTAGAAATTAAGCGCCAATAATATTTGACCAGACTAAGTGATCGGGGTAACTTTTTGAAGGAACTGGTAGCAGGATAGTCTTTCCGTGCCTGGATTTTTTCTGGCAGAGCTTCAACACCAGAGGCAGATATGCGGTGGCCAAGCAAGTCGATGGAACTTTAGCCAAGCTCGCATTTTTCAGGGTTGACGGCAAGGCCATGCCGCGTCAAGTGTGGAACGTGAGCATCGAGGTGATGAAGATGTTCCACGTCAGAAGAGCTGGCAATGAGAATGTCAACTAGTTAAGGATAAACGCCTTCGTGTCCTCGCGTTACTTCATGAATGAAAAGCTGAAAAGTTTGGGCAGCGTTACTGAAACCGAAAGGCATTCTGAGGTACTCGAATAGGCGGAATGGCGTGGTGACTGCTATTTTAAAAATGTCGTCTGGCGCGACAGGTATCTGATGGTAGGCGCGAACTAGGTCGACATTATGAAAGATAAACTTACCAGCTAGAGCTGAGGTCAAGTCGCGCATGTGCGAAATTGGGTATTTATCCGGGACGGTAACTTTGTTAAGTGCCCTGTAGTCACCACAGGGGGGCCAGCCACCAGGTTTCTTCGGCAACATGTGTATTGGTGATGCCCATGGACTTTTGGACTAGCGGATTGTTCCCAGCTCGAGCATTTGCTCAAATTCCGCCTTAGCAGCTTTGAACTTGTCCTGGCTAGTCTGCGAGGGCGGGACGAAACAGGTGGGCCCTTAGTGGCAATGTGACGCTTGACGTTTGGCGTCACAGGAGGCAAGTCGTTCAGGACGTGAACGCGTTTAGTATGCTCGTTGAAAAATTCTAGAAAAGGTTGTGAAGCTTGAGGTATGACACGAATGGGAGTGATAGCAGCCACTTTGGCGCTAGTCCCGATAACACTGAGCTGTGTCCTAGGGTCGATAGTCTTCTTCCTTTTAGCGTCAATAATGAGGTCGAAGAGTTGAAGAAACTCTATGTCTATGATAGCGAAAAGCACGGCAGCGATTATGAAAGGCCAGCGATAGGTTCGCCGGAGGCCTAAATTAAGCGTTATCCGCTTTTCGCCCAGTTGCGGTTGGTGTGTCACTGGCCGCGAGCAGCTTGGTCGGCGATGGTGAGACGACCTTATCTGGGCTACGGGTATGACGCTAACGTCGGCTCCAGTGTCGACTAGAAACTCGTTGCCGGAAGTTATATGCCCAACGCGGATGAGGAAACTTTGGTGTTGACCGGTTGCCTCCTCCGCCGTTACGGCCCGGCAGAGAAGTTTCCCTGCTTCGCGGCGAAGTTGCAAGGCCGCACACATTTATGAGCTGCGGTACCAAGACGCTGAAGGTACCAACAGCTGGCTTGCCTGTTGCTAGGATTAGAAGGTTTGCAGGGCAAGTTTGAGCGGCTATGACGACGACCGTTCACAGTAAGCTGTTGAACCTGGTGACCAAGTGTCGCAACTGGCGTTTGCAGGGCTTCTATAGTTGACTGTAAGCCAGTGATAGAAGTGCCTGAGACGCGACGGTACTGGTCTTGCTGGCGTCCGCTTGTGGCTGTGATCGCTCAATAACTGGATCCGCTAAATCTGCTAGTTGATTGAACGAAACGGAGCTCACTGTAGCGAGAATGGCTTGCGAGTTTTCCGGTAGCCGCTGTAGCCATAGTTTGCGAAGTAACGTCTCGTCCATTGTTGAGGAACCAAGGAGCTGCTGCTTCTCACGCAGCAGTGTTAAGGGCAGTTTGTCGCCCAGCTGCAGATCCCTGAAACGCTGCTGCAGTCGAACTTTCTCAGAGGGCATAACGCGCTTTATCTTGGCCTCCTTGAGAGCCTCATAGCGGTTTTTGGTCTGAGCAGTGATAGTCGCGAACCTGCATTGATATCTCCTTCGAGAGATAAAACAGAAGTTTACTATACTTCGCGTAGTCGAAAGTGATTCTGTAGTTGTAAAACTCAGCTTCAAGATGTGCGAACCACAAAAGTGGATCAAGGTCCTAAAAAGGTGGCACAGAGAGATACACAAAGCTAAACAGAGACTGCCTTAGGGTCTACAGATTATATGGCTTAAAAATGACGCAAAATAGGCTAACGTTTACAAAAGTAAACCGTAAAATATGAAAAATAAAGGGAACGAACTCACAGGAGAAAAGTTCGAAATATCCAGAGCTGAGGTTCTTTCGGAGTCGGGGTCACCAATTTAGTGATTGGCCTGTACCAGAAGCCCAGTGAGCGATTCAAGGAGACAGAGCGATTGGCAGGGATACGCTTATTGGAACAGTAAAAGATCCCCTGGTAGCAAGCTATAAAGTAACGACAGCGTGGACGCTCTAGCTAGGGGAATAGAGCATGCACAGCACACAGGTCAGTCGCGAATTGCAACCATCCCTTGCTTGGTGTGTCTCGACAAATTCGAGAATAAACTATTTATTTATTTATTTATTTAAACTATCGCCAAGCAAAAATGGCGGTGGGCAAGTCAAGCATTCGAACCCAGCAATCAGTTCAACAAACCAAACCGGTTGCCTAAGTGTTCAATGAAATAATTTTGGTTAGTTTCACACAGGCAAACCGAGGAATCTCCAGACTGCTAAACGCTGATTACTGTTATTCACACCTTAAGTTGGCAACCAAGCTTCACCTTGATGACTTATCCGGACTCGTCTGAACGGTCTCCTGCTTTCTGACCCACCTCGGACTTCTGAGATCTAAATGACCTAGGGTCTGCCGACGTACAGCCTTGTAACCTTTACGTTAAAAGCATTGTTGATCATGATCCATCATTTTTGTTTTATCCCCTTTCATCCTTAACATCGCTTTTTGCCGAAGCTCACTTTCAGTATTAAGCTCTAAATTATACTGCTTGCTTTCCATACGCTGACATTCTATTCTCGTCTTAATGGTCTCTCCTTTGAATTACTATGTCACTAATGATCAGGGTTTAGCAGACCCAACGGCTACCTGCCGTTTCCTTTAGGCCACTTTCGCCCTAAACTGCTTCTTTCCTGATGACACTCATTACCTTATGCTTAGCTATATATGGCGGCCTAGCTTTAGCTTGCTGACTTACCTAGATTTGTCTGAAAGGTCTCTTGTTTTCTGACCTCTCGGACATCTGAGATATAGCTAATCTAGCCACAGCTGACGCAACAATCTGTTACCCTCACATTAATTACATAACTGGGCACTATTTATCATTCCTTTTATTAACAAGGATGCATCAGCACCTAAAGGAGGTCGGTGGCTTCTCCACTTCCCCTCGATAGAACAAGTTTTACCGACCCTTGCTTTCCTTTAAGTGATTTCAGTTGCATTCTTTCTTCTTTCAAAGCTAAATTACATGCGTCTGTCCTCTCTGACTTCTTACATTCCTACAATTTAAGATTGAGGCAACGCGTCGCTGTCGCTCTTTCTGAGTGATATTCTTTCCCATAATCTGCACACCTCGTCCTATTCTCTCGGGTTCCAACCGATTGAACATATGCGCATTAGGACTACTCAAACTCTCTTTTCTTCATCTTCATTCCTATTTTGGAACGATCTATCTTTCTCTAATGATTAGCTTTCTGCTTGTTACTCGTCGTATTTCTCCACTTATGATACACATGTATACGAGATAGTTAAAAGCCAATTACATGTATACGGGTACAATAGTTCAGTCATCGGCGCAATTAATCGACTGCATTCTAGACGCATCCCTTTCTTCTGCCTTTGTGGCTGTTTCTATATGTTTCCATTTTCCCGAGGAATCCTCCATCGTTGCGACAACAATACAAACCACACAGTTCCTTTATCTGGACGTAAGCGGAAGATTATCAACCATTTCGCAACTTGCTAACCAAACAAAGCAATCGTTATCATGCAAGAAAACGTTTCTTCCGGGGTTTGAAATATTGGGTTCAGTTTACCCAACACTATATCCTTCACATAAAACTTGCCTAGAGGACGCCCTTTGACTTCGGTAGGCAATTCTCCTGCCGATACAAAGCCAGAACAATTAGGTATTATGAATTCTTCAATCCGCCTTGAATGCTTAATTGACCGAGGTTTCCTATATTTCTAATCAATTTTACTACTACCTCAGGGATCTTCAATACTTTCTTCGAAACCATATTCTATCCTTCAAGACTTCAACAAAAGTTCAACATATTTCAATGTATATCCCTCGGGGACTTCACGTGGTTCTGCAGAGGATCAACACATCAAATTCAAAAGTGTTTACTTCCCGACCTAACGATCGGGCACAGGACCGGACTAAGGAATGCAATAGGCACCCGGCTAACGCATCAGCCAGCATAAAAATGGGAAGCAATCTGACTGCGAATAACCGAGCAACTAAACGTTCAACCAGAAACATAGCGTTACAATTTGAAATTCAGTGGATTAGCGGTAGTGTTTCAGGACGTGGTGGGTTTTCTCCTGGCAAGAGTTCTCCTTATAAAAAGCCACAAATTTCCGGTTAACAACACTGCAACGTGGCGAGGGTGACTCGTCACTGAATACAGTCACAGCCCATAACTTCACACTGGCAGGTCAACTGGCGCCACCATTCAAGATAGGTTCGTTACACTGGAACTTCTACATCTGCATATAGTGTCGTCTATTTGCTCTCTACGATATCACCGTTGACATTTGCGTTAATTGTGCACGAACTCACTGTATTTTCATATCACTCTTGAGTGTGTGCTTCAAGTACCTTCCAATGGATCATGCAGGATTCGCAATCCATTATTAACCGAGGTCCCGGTCTTAAGACAGCCAAATTATTGTTTCGAATTTTCACCATTGCACAGTTCCAATCATGTACATATGAACAATTTTCTACGTTCACTGTTACAGTTGCCGTAAAATGTCTGTACGATTGTACCTATCCGAGCATACCTGCATGGGCGTGCCAAGCATAGTCGAAAATGAAATATTTAGTTATTTAGTTATTATCTCTGCTTAGCTGCAGCTAGACGCCGAGAGCTTTATTCAACTCTGCGGATACCCGGAGTTTGCAAGAAGCCACTCCTCTACAAACTTTATTCCCTTGGATTGTTTGCAGCACAGCTCAGCTGGTTTGTTCACCTATTCTGTGCCACCGTAGGATCCACCAGTAACTGATGGCTTAATACGAATTCTAGTGCTGGCCACTCAGCCCTCTCCTAGCACGCCGTTATCGGTCGTTCGTCTAACTCGTGTCAACTCATCGTGGCAACAGCTAGTTGTGGTTGGGCCTATGTAGCTTGGAAGAAGCCACTTCTTTATTCTCCAACCTCTATTTTCCTGGAATATTTGTCTCTCTAACCTCCGCTCGCTTGTTGAGTTATTCACTGAAACTGTAGGTATCCAGTAATGGTAAAACGTTCCAATGATATATTGCTACACAAGTCAAGGATATATCCTTTCCTAGAGCAGCTATCTCTGTTTAGCAGCAGCTAGTCGATAGGGGCTCTGTTTAACTCTGCGGATATACGGATCTCGTTATGAGTCACTCCTTCCCTACAACGATTATTCTCTTGGTATGGTTTCAGCACAGCTCAGCTTTTTTTTTGACCTATCTTTTGACACTTTAGTTATTCATTAGTAACTAGAATGATCAACCTAGGAATCACGTTTGGCCATTGAAACCCGGTCCATTAGCGCCAACTCCCGATCGTTTTACCTTCGACACTTAGTAATCCGTTCATATCCATTTATTCCTAGCTTGCTTCTAGTAGGCTCAACTTCCTATCTTCATATACCCATGAACATAATAGTTATTATGGGGTCGTAGATGCTCCTCATCCCGTGGAGTAAATCTAACTCTGGCCACATCGTCACTGTATCTTTCAGTTTCTGCCTACAACCAATAGTGCCTACATACCCATCTTCTGGTCTCAGGTTGAATTCTACCGCCATTAGTTGATACCTCGTGGATTTCTTACCGGAACCCTGCTCTTTCTCCTCATGTATATGAAAGTAATTTACCCACTGGGCCATGCATTCTGCATAATTAAAAGCATTTTCAATGTAATATCTGTTACACATTGTACCCCAGTTGTCTTAATTAGCTGTCTTAATGTAGGATTTTCCCAATACTTCGTACAATGACTGTCCATTTTGGTCTTCTCTCGACCTGTTCCTTTATTTCCGTTCTCGCTGCGGTCGTAAACCTCTGAGAGCATTGGGATCGTACTGAGGAACTGCCCCCGTCTGGGTTGGGACGAAATAAATAACATGGACTTACCTAGACCATGGCTTCAAATCCAAACCAAGCCCCTGCACCCAACAACACAACCACCGATGTCCAGTGACGGTAGCTGGACACGTATTCTTCGCACTCCGGCAAATGTACATACTAAGAGATGGTGAGACCACATCCACTGGAAATTCTACTCACCTGCAAAGTCCTACTTACTCCTCGACTGACCTCAACGTCCGCGTTGGAACCTGACAGTGCCATTTGTCTGGCCAACAGAGGAATCAATCGATTGACAATAACTGAAGCTACAAATGCTTTATAACCCGCTTCGCCAATTGCGCGTGACTGATCATAGCAATTGACGACAGTATTCCAAGATGTGGTGGGTTTTCGCCTGGCAAGTGTTCTCCCTATAAAAAGCCACAAGAGTCCGTTTATCAACCCAATGCCGTGGCGGTTGTGCACGTCGCTGAATAAAGTCACTGCCCACTGTTACAGACTGGAATGACGACCAGTCATTTTTTGATACTCTACTAACACGTACAGCAAAGTCACTTTGTCTTCAAATACAATCCCCACACTAAATACTGTGCGATTTCTATTTACTATACGCACATTTGAAACAATTTTATTGGCACTCCAATGTTGACATCGCTCCTCACGAGTGCTTCGAATGTTTTCGCAAATTGTAAAACTGGACACAGCCAAGTAAATAAATAAATAAATAATTGGAGGTTCAAGATGGGATTACACGTTGTGTGATTGGATTGCGACACGCAACCTCAATTTAATGGACTGTGATTCACATTGAAATGAACCTTAGTCACCGCGATCACTGGGACCGTATTCAAAGTAGATAGAAATTGGGTATTGCCCACCCGAAAACACTGCACAGCCACGACGCGTTTCGATGTAATTTTCATCTCATCAGGTGGAGACAGCACTATTTGAACCCACGACCATTAGAATAGCAGCCAACACTATTACCCCTTTGGCTACCGGGTCACGATGGGCAACACATTTTGTCCAAACTTGACCCTTCAATTAGTCAGTTACCGTTGTGACAAAATGTGTTGCCCATCGTGACCCGGTAGCCAAAGGGGTAGTAGTGTTGGCTGCTATTCTAATGGTCGTGGGTTCAAATAGTGCTGTCTCCACCTGATGAGATGAAAATTACATCGAAACGCGTCGTGGCTGTGCAGTGTTTTCGGGTGGGCAATACCCAATTTCTATCTACTTTGAATACGGTCCCAGTGATCGCGGTGACTAAGGTTCATTTCAATGTGAATCACAGTCCAATAAATTGAGGTTGCGTGTCGCAATCCAATCACACAACGTGTAATCCAAACTTGACCCTTCAATTAGTCAGTTACCGTTGTGACAAAATGTGTTGCCCATCGTGACCCGGTAGCCAAAGGGGTAGTAGTGTTGGCTGCTATTCTAATGGTCGTGGGTTCAAATCCTGCTGTCTCCACCTGATGAGATGAAAATTACATCGAAATAAATAAATATTGTATTCTCGAATTTGTCGAGACACACCAAGTAAGGCATGCTCAATATTTACATGCAATATTGCTTCGCAACAAACACGTTGCTATGAGTGTAGTCGGCA